>VDFB02213699.1:76303-129417 GCA_007258455.2 Sequoia sempervirens
TTGCAATTTTCATAGGCCGCCGGCCATCAAGGCAACAAAGGCAAGACTGAAAGGCACGGGCAACACAAACTTGGCTCTGGTGGTTATATGAAATTAGTCGCACAAATTGTAAGTATCAATAAATGAAATATTGCATCCAAATTATAATAAATTGAAAACAATTTTGGTTTTATCACACCATAGAAGCAAAATTCATGATCTTATGCAAAAATGTAGGGCTCTAAATTTAACAAAGTTCCCACAGAAGAGGACCTAAAGATTGCCTTCCAACAAGGCTATGGAGCCATGGTTGAACGCCTAAGATTCTTGAATGGGAAAACACAATCTTCCATTGCATCCGACACGCAGGTAAATAAACTCAATAAAGTTTATTTAAAATTGAATATTTGTGCAATCAATTCAATATTAATTTCCACCATAAAGTAATTACATGCCTATTTGTTTTAAAGATTCAAGCAATGATAATACTACACATGACATTGGAATGCAGCCTGGTGAGGGTGGAGCACAATGTGCAGATGAAGGTCATGGTGTGCATCCCGGTACTTTAGAGCATGTAGAGCGTGATCAACATGTTGAGCGTGATCCGGCTAGAGAAGATCAGGAATATGATGTGGCCCCATCAGGTAAAGAGGACCACTCTAAAGTTCTTTTAAACATATTTAATTGCAATTGGTGTGTTAATTAATGTAACCTTTCGTGTTTCAACTTTAGAGCATGTAGAGCGTGATCAACGTGTTGAGCATGATCAGGCTAGAAAAGATCAGGAACATGATGTGGCCCCATCAGGTAAAGAGGACCACCCTCATGTTCTCTTAAACACATTTAATTTCAATTGGTGTATTAATTAATGTAACCTTTTGTGTTTCAACTGCAGATCAGGATTTAGAGGGTGTTTAGCATGTTGAGCATGAGTGTATAAAAAAAGTTCAGGAACATGATGTGGACCCATCAGGTAAAGAGAACCACTCTAATTTTCTTTTAATTAATGAAATACTTGTAACAATAATAATAAAATATATCAGTTTAACATTTCTTTCTTATTGCAGCAGACCCCCCTTGCAGCGGCGTCCACGTCATGAGCAGATGACTAGGCATGCATTAAGATCACGAGCAGAGGGAAGAACAACTAAAGGGGGGACGGATATTGATTTAGAAAATGATACTCCACTTCAGCTTTAAGTAGCTTTAAAAAAGAAACAAAAAAAAAGTGATTGTAATCATATCATGACAACCATATTTTTGATAATATGTAAAAATTGAAAGAATGAATATTAAATGTTAATGAATGAATGTGAATATGTTAATTAATGAATGTTATATGTTAATGAATGAATGTTATATGTTATTAATGGATGAATGAATGAATTTTATATGTTATTAATGGATGAATGAATGATTAATGTTATATGATTGGGTATGGGGAATTGAGAGTGATGTGAGGGGGGGGCAAATGAGCTTCCACTGTCACGTGGTTGGCCCTGTTAAGTAGAGAATATTAAACTATTCTCGAAACAAAGAGAAGATCAATAAGGTAATGTACTTTTCAATATAAGAAATGCATCGTTTGAAGCATCAAACCAATATGCAGTCTGTATGTATGATCAGTCGTCAGTCTCCGCGATGGTACATTTCAACGAATATTTTTTTTATAAAAAAATTGCATTGTTTCGTCACAATTTTGACGAAACCCACCGACGAATCGCAGAAAAGGTTCGACGAAGTTGCTATAGCTGCGACGAAGGTTTCATCGTATCTCCTTTCCCATTGTGTCGCCATTTCGATGAACTTTTGGTGTTGTTTTGACGCTACTCCTTGCCCATTTCGTTGAAATGGCAATGAACGTCTAGTGTTGTTTCGACGCTACTCCTTGCCCATTTCGTCAAAATTGCGACGAACTTCTGGTGTAATTCGTCAGTGGATACATGAATTTTTCATCAATATTCTAACGAAAGTCCTTGTCATTTTATGATGCCGACGACCGACGAATATGTGTCGTTAGTTCGACGTTTAATTCGTCGTTGGCCTTTCGACGAAAAAACAACAACGAAAATATTTTCGTCATTTCGTCACTTGTCTGAAAAATATTTGTCGAACGACCGACGAACGTCCATCGAAAAATGGTGTCAAATTCAGTAGTGATTATTTTTCAAGATCTTGCATTTTATGTATTAGGTCACATAGTCTAATTATGGTAATCATAGAAAACCAATTCTAACACATTTCCAATCCTCAAAGGATACAAATCCATGTCTTATTTTCTCACCTTCGTGGTTGAAATTCATTCTATACACCTTGTTGATTTGCATCCTAATGTACTCTTGGAAAATATCACAATTGATGCTAGGTTTTATACACTAAACTTAGGATCACATTTTTCTATGAAACACCTCTAAATACCAGGAGGATACATGAGGAAAATCCATCAACACTAGCTTTTCACAAGTGTGGGTCAAGAATGTCAACTAAGTTATTCCAACCAACCCTCCACTCTTAGCTCAATATCACCTGTGTATTAAATCTTTTCTAAACATGACATGACTATATTGAGGTACAACTTTCATTCTTTACCCTTTATATACCTCATTGATTCAAGTGGATGATGTTGTCCCTTAGGGGGATGAAATCCCCAAGAAAGACCCTTAAAAGGAAGGATATGCTAAGTGTTTCTAATCTCTAGGATCTCACAAAGTGTAAGGAGAGAATACACATACACTATCACTCCTGAGCTAACACAACAATACTTAGATTACTTTAGGGTTTATGATCCCTAGGATCACCAAATTATATAGGGGAAAGAATATGCCAATGAAGAATCCAAAACATAGCAAACATGATTAACTAATCCTTTTAAATAATAGTTTTTAATGCATTAGCCCAAGTAGTATAGGTTCACATGTTTGTAGAGAAGATTCACCCAAGGAGCTCCACATTCACCCATTTACAGATTCACCTCTATATCTTCAAGTTTGTCTATTTATAGGTCGTATTTTCCCCAAACTTGTAAGACAAATGTTAGTAAGATACCAAGGCCAATTCACCTTTATAGAATCATATCACCCATTTGAAAAAAAAAATCACCTAAACAACAACACATTAGCCCATTCAAAACTTGGAAACATAAAAACACTAAAAGAAATCAAATTTCATCAATTTAACCTATGACATGGGTCCCACCAATTTTTCTAGAAATGTGTGCATGAAAATATGTTCAAACATGAATGGAAATAAATAGAAAGGAGTTGACCCATTTCCTAATCAAGATATTAGGAATGTGCAAGTGATCAAGGGGGAGATTAGGCTTAAGTTAGGGGATAGATTAGGCCAAGTGGAGGTGATGTAGGATGTGATACCTCTTAATAAAGGATTAAGTGTGTGCCATGGTTAGTGAGGTGATTACGGTGGGATTAGAGAGTAATATAAAATGGAGGATGTGATGTGAGAAGAATTAAATAAATGAGAAATTATTTATTTAAGTTTTAGAAGAAAGGGAAAGGAAGATGAATTAAATCATTAAATTTAATTCCTATTTATAGGGAAAAGAAAAAATGGGGTTTAGGAATGAAATAAAATAAATAAAGGTATTTATTTAATTTAATAGATGGATGAAACACCATAGTCTAGGATAGGTAAATTAAATAAATTAATTACCTTAAGACTTTAGTAATAATATTAATTAAATTATAATAGGTTAGTATTTAATTAGCATATATGATCTGAGGAATTTAGATGAAATATAGGATAAAATTGACCTAATGATGGTGGTCAATTTAAGGTGTCTACAAGTTGTCCAATGTCAAAAGGATAGTCAAAATTCCTTGAACTACATATCAAAAAGTTGTCATAACAAGAAAGAGATTCTAACCAGTCATGGTATCCCTAAAGATAACCATGTCAATCACAATACAAGAGGAATATTACAATAAGAAGAGATATTATTGAGTCATTTACACATTAATCTAATAATTTCCATACTACAATCTAGAAGGATAATTAGGAAACTTAAGCACTATCATAGCATACAACTTTTCAAGACACCTACGGACAAATAACAACCATAATGATTATGGATAGTCATGCCATGCAAGTAATAAGGTTATCTTACAAAACATGAATACTATCATTAACATGGGAAATATGTTGATTAGGATAGTCTAATAAAATATCAAGTTTAGAGTGAGAATTAAAACCATATAAAATAATCTTAAGTTTCAAGTGTGTGTTAAAAAAATTTAAACCATTTATGATCACTGAAAAAAATAAGTAATCTTAAGCCTTATTGGTCAAACCACTCAAAAAATTTAAACAATTCAAGTCTTGAATACATACAAAATATTTCTATATGATAATCTTAGTAAGGCCATAAAGGGTATACATAATGCCATGACAATTTCATATAGTTTCATAAGGCCTACATTGCCATATAAGCATATGATGAATGCATAAACAATTTCATATAGGCATATAATAATATACATCGATACAATACAAATGTATGCATACAAAGCCATACAAGTGTACAAAGATATACATTAGAAAATATAACTCTAAATTTACATATCATGAAGGAATACACCAAAATTACCAAACATAGAAATGACGTAGTGCTATTAAACAATTAATGAATCTTACTATATACTAGGAATATGGATAACCAATATCATAATTGAAAACTCTATTATGCTAACTAATCTCCTAGTCTCATGACTTTTTTGTACTTCAACCTATTAATGTAATTAAATAATATATACATTAGTATCTAGTAAACAAATATACAAAGACATAAGTAAATAATCACTTACCACAAGATGATTATCTTCCACAATCATCCTTCACTTCTACTCATCCACATAAGGGGAAGGTACACAAAGTGGAGTCATCACCTCCTCTTGTGTCATGGATCAAGAAAAAAATTAGACTAAAGGTGAATATAATATACTTACACTAAATGATGTTAGATAAAATAATAAACATAATTGATATTTACATTACTAAATCATACCTATGTGAGAGGCATATAAGACAAAGTCACTATAGGAATTCCCATCTCTCTTGTTCCATGAATATTAGTAGGAATCTCTATTGACATCATCAATTGAAAATAGGAACATTATTTAATCAAAAACTACATAGCATTATTTACATACATATTCATTAAAAATTGAAAAACTTACTTCAATGAAAGTTGATAACTAACTAATACCGCCAATGTGTCCTAATGTTGGAGATATAAACATCCACATAATCATCATAACATTATCATTTTAAGATTAACATTGATATATGATAAAAAAAAATGTCACATGCAATATATTTATTATTTTATTTTAAATTATATACATATGGACTCAACATGCTCACATAAGCATGTGATGAAGGACTAGAAAATGTGGAATACATGATTTGACCATAAAATTAATAATATATAATTTTTTATATTAGTTTTTATTTATAATCAATATTGTCAATTATATTTTTTAATAGCGAGTAAAATAAATTGCACACTTATTGAAAATTACTTGTCAGTCTAGGTGCCAAAGGTCACATCCAATAGCTTGTTAGTCACAACCATAATATCTAATATAGATGTACCATGTTCCCACCTATATGGTATACACCTCAAAGTGCGGGGCATATTCTTTGACATGTGTCTTAGTGCATGACCATGTACATCACGTGTTGTATACCTCATTGAAAAATCCTCAAACCCATAATAAAATGTAGATTCATAAGCACCATAAATGTATGGTGACAATTGACACCTAAAAGCCTAATATTTATGAGCACGCAAAACAATGAAAAATAGAGTTATGGGGGTTCACCAATTTAAAATGTAGACCCATTTCTCACTATTTCATTAGGAAATGAGATCCACACAAAGAATTGACTTACAACCCTTAGGTGAGTCAACTCAATGAGGGAATCTATTGATTTCCTTATGCTTGAGGATGAGCGTTTCAACTTGAACAACACTTTTGGGAGAAAAACTAAAAATACCAATCTACTCAATTATGCCCATTCAAACTTAAAACAACAATTTAAATCTCAATACTAACATAAACAAAAAACTTTCTGCAGATCTGAGAAGGGAAGAACGCTGTGTACCACTCACCAAAAGGCAATTTTTGGAGGCTGTCTGGGACTCATTCGCCCATGGGTGAATGAGTATATTGTTAGGGATTTCAAAAAACTTAGGGAACCTCTACTATCAATTTGTAGCTTCTATTTGATCTAGGTTTTAGTTTTGAAAAGTTAGAAATCGGATCTGTAGGTGAGTTTCTGTGAATTGATGGCAACTTTGACAACTTTTGAAACTTTGACAAATTTTCCAATCTCGCTCTTCAAAATATCTTGAATCCTTCTTCAACCTAAAATATACAACACAAACATAGGAGGGAAAAATTGTTTATTTTTAGTGAATGGGAGTTTTCCTTGGTCAAACCTCATTTGGGTAATTAAACCTTGAATTGAAATAATGAAGTATGAAAGGAATGATGAATGAAAAATGCAATGTTGTAACTCACCAAATCCTTGAATAAACCTTTGGAAGTCTGCAATACTAATCTTGATCTTGCATGAAATGGATTCAATGGATGTGGATATTGATTCTTGAAATATGACTTTGAACATGCTTGCTTTGATCTTTGAAACCTACATCACAATGTTAGCTCCAAAAACATGATGATTGCAAAAGACTTTTACATGATGCTTGAGATCTTGATTGCTGCAATAAAATTATTGAGAAATATTCTCTTGAATTCCTTTGATCATAAACCCTGCTTTTGTTAAATTGCACTTGAAATCTCATAAAATTTCTAGCTTGCTTCTAGGATTTGAATTGATGAAATAACCTTGTATTTATAGGTATGTATCCTTAATTTCCCAGAAATTAAACATTAAAATCCGACATTGAAACTTGAATTTAGAGATGTTAAAATAACGCCAAAAATATAATTCAAATTCAAGTTCAAAGGCCTAGGGAGGACCCATTCGGCCATGGGAAAATGTGTCTCAGGTCCCTATTCCTAGAATACACATTGCTTAAGGTAAAGTGTTATGTATTGGCATTAACTATTGTCGAATTTTCTCCTTCATAAAATGTAATTCATTAGGCTTGTAGATGTAAAATAGGGCTTATTAAGGCATAATTAAGTCCAATTTAATTAAGAGGTACCAAAAAAAGTGTGAAAATGTAAAGGAGTACATTTTTCTACACTACAACATGAAAAGATGCTTAATATGCTACAAGGTCTATGTGAGTAAATTTATGAACTATAGGGTTTTCACCTCAATGCTCTCCTTCAAAATGGAAGGGATTGTGTTGTACTAAATAGATGGATGAGCAAGGGGTCTTGCTAGTTGATCTTGGGAATAATTATCCCTCTCTATTATGTGTGAATACTTTACCTCTACCTTGTAAATCATGCATATTAAAATAATTTGTAATTTCATTGAGATAAAATCATAATATATTTTCCTTAAAATATATTGAGGCATTGGTGTTGCATGGGGTGGATAAAAACCATCCACCACTTATCCCAAAAGGTATTCCTTATTCCTCAGTTCTATATTACCAATGAATAGAAAATATTTTGTAACTTGTATGGATGGGTCAATTATTTCTAGGGTCTATAAATAACACCAAAAAAATCATTACTTTTTTTTCATTCACTTGTTTATATGATAGTTTTTTTTGCATAATATTGACAAGCATTGTCTCTAAATTTTTTTCTTGTTTTTTATTTTTCTATTGACTTCATCTATGTGTGATATTATAGACTCCAATAATCTTGAAATATTTTGTAGATGTATGTTTTTTGCATTTAATTTTTTTAAGGTTTATAGTAATGTTTGAAGATCCTTTTTGACATGTTTGATTTTCCCTAAAATGTTTTCTTAGTATCATGGGGATGCCTCATAATTGATAAAGAAGTCTAAGGAGGGTTATTTTTTGTACACTCTTCAATAGAATTTTCATCACGTTTTAGCGGATGAATGAGGCTTAGGAGGTGTTGAGGGGTTTAGATTTGTTGAAAATTAAAAATAAATGAATAAATGCAAATGAAAATATATTTTTGGCCACATTTTAGTCCAACATCTTTGTGCACATACCCTATATTATGGTACCAACATCTAGACCACATTGGTGAAAATAATTCTTTGGATCCTTATTAATAGATGATAGTTGATAATTTTCTATATACTTTGATGAGAATTTTGATTTAAATGTGAATATTATGTGTTTGAAAAATAGAATAGAGCATATTTTTTCTTTGTAAGTTATAAAGAAAAGATAATATTAGAATTTACATATTAATTTTATTCTAATGAATGTGGGTTTTATGGGTAAATCTTGATACTTTTTCACTTTTATTAATGATTAGATACACTTATATTTGTTTTTGTATTCTAAGTTTGATATTTTTTCAATTTCAAAAAATTTAAGAAAGTTGTTAAAAATAAACTTATAAGAAAATAAAGGTGTTGAGATTTAATAATTGTGGTGAATTTTTTTCTAGGGAATTTGATGGTTTCCATAAAAAATCAAGTATTACTGAGTAGAAGACCACCCCTTACATATTGTTGGGTCCCAAAACCATATCTCCACTCCCTAGAAAAAATATATCACTCACAACCTTCATGGTTGTCATCATGCATGTGAGATTATCTCATCAACATACAATGGAGGGTTGAAGGCCAATTGTATGAGATCAGGCTTCATTTCTTACTCTTTGAGCTCAACTTAGACTCATAATGATATTACTAGGGGTATACCTTAATAGGTATTGGTATCAACTAAAATAGGAAACTAACATATTGACCATAAATTATTTTAGTGGCAAATATTTTCTAATTGGTGAATAGTTCATATCATCCAATTTGAAAATTTTGAATACGTTGCAACCAACAAGGTGGTCAAATTGCTTAGATTTTATGAACTATTTGTCCAATGCCTTTCAATTTTCCAACATTTATTTTATGAGGTATATATAATTAATATTTTCCCATAGAAAACTACATGTTTCCAATGGTCTAATTAATATTTTTCCTAGAATTTCAAATGCATGTATTAATTCACCCACATATTCGCCAATACCATTAAAATTTCAGTTTTTATGAGGACCCACTTCACCAATAAATTAAAATTGCACTGCATGTGAGGACCCATTTCATTAGTAACATTAAAAATTAACTATGTATGAGGACCAATTTTTCCAATACTATTATAACTCCATGCTAATCCTAGGTCCATAATCGCCTTGAAAATTATAATGTATGTGTTTTATCGAGGTTTGATTCACCCAAAATTTACATGTATCGTTTTATAATCATGCGAGATTCACCAAATTATTACTATATCATTTAAAAATACCATGGATTTCACCAAATATGGATTGATATAATACAATTGAAACTCTAATTTATTTTTACACATTTTTTTTGGTTACAAGATCTCAATTTGTATCATAGGCAAGTTATAACTACAAACATTTAATGCATTATTGACTCAATGAAAACCTAAAGGTAAGTGATCATTTATTTATAGTGATATAATATTATTTATATCTTTTACATTATTAATTTATTTTTATAGATGATATTGAGTAGGGAGACATCTAGGGCCCATGGATCTATATTCTATGATTCCTTCTTAAACAAGAATTTATTATTTTTCAAATTTTATTTTATGAGATGTTGATCAGGAACAAGAGTAAGACTCCTGAAAGTGGTGAAGGGAGGTTGTCAAAATGCATAACCATAATATCATTCTTTGGTAATGTTTGTGGTCCATTATATCAAGATGGAGCTACAACATCAACACTTGCACCAAATACTAATGAAGAAGGAAATACCTTAGAGGAATATTGAAACAAATTAATTAACTTTAATGAAAATATCATAGAAGATGTTTAGAGTGATACCAAAGGTATCTAGAATGAGTTAATTAACTTGGATGATAATTCCAAAGATTATGTTGTTGCATGGAAGGGGAAAAGAAAATTCAAATTAAAAATGTGGTGTGAGTGGGATATAATATGGAATTCTCAAATTGATTGGGTATCAAAGTACCCATTCGTTGAACCAATGAAGAATGCAAACAAAGATGAACCTCAAATAGAATGAGTGTAAGATTTGTAGTTGGAAATATAAAAAGGACAAGAATTTGTAGCTAAAACTTGACACTATAGAAAAGAGTATCAATAAAGTTTATGAAAAAAAATCATAGAAAGAAAGGAAAAATTAGTGATAAGATGGAAAATAAAATAAGAATATCTTCATATTAAGCATGCCCATGAATATGATACACATATTCAAAGAAAGGTGAAGTTTTTTGAATCTAGAGGTTCAATTCAAGCTCAACCTGGAAAGATAATGGTAGGATCACAAATAGAAAAAATTGTTTAATTAAGTGTTGCTTTTTATATTTTGACTAGAGGGCGTCCTATGATATACTACCTATAGTATAATAGTTTATTATATTTTTTGTGTATTCCTAACTTTCCTAACACACATTGGTCAATAAATAGTGGATGGGAATGGGAAAGTTGTCTTGTTGAGGTGGATAAATAAGATTTATAGGAAAAAATAAAAGAGAACCTTTTTTGCATTATCTTTAGATGAAGTCACAGTAGTAGATAATAATTCTCGGGTATGTATGCATGAGTATGTACACTAACATTTCCACCAACCTCATCTAATTTTTGTTTATAAAATGAAGAATTTGACATTGCAAAATCTATCTGAACTAGTTAATAGATATTTGAATGAAATTGGAGGTATGGATGAATTCACAATTGCTAAAAAGTTGGTTTGTGTAGGAGTTGATGGAGCTTTAGTAATGCAAGATCATAGGGATGGTCTTTGCATAAATTTACAAACTACATCACTATACATGATTTCTATCCATTGCATGACCTACATAAGGAATTTAACATTTAAAATTATGAGAAAGTTTCCTTTTAGTATCAAAAGTTAAAATTATACTCTATGATCTCTACTCATACTTCTGCTGAAGTCCCAAATGGTTTGTGGAATTTTAAAATTTTGTTGATGGAATAATTGTAGAAAACAAGATTCTTAAGGATTTTAATATGAGATGGATCTCCTTGCATATCAATCCTTTATTGGAGTAATGTATGAACATAGCCACATAGTAGACAAAGCTTTTGTTGGAGGTTCCAGCTAATGGTCTAGCATCTCCTAAAGGATAGCTACTCCTTATACTCAGAGACCCTAGATCAGTGGCCAATGAACATGAGATGAATGATTGGTAAGCCTCTCCTCTACACTTTAGGCTCTACAAGACCAAGGTGGTTAACCCTATACATTAATACAGATCATCACACTATAATGGTGGAAGGCCTTCAATGGGATAAATCATCTACATAACCTTCGCTACTAATAATGGCTTGTGGTAGTGTGGAAAGGGAAAACATGAAAGAAAATCTAAACTAAGAATGTAGGAAATGTTTTAAATTGAATTTTTTTTATCATACCCTAGCTTCATACTTTGTGAATCTCCTTGACCAGTGCCTAATCCACATAGAGTTAGGAATGAAACAAACTCCTACAACAGACCAACCATGGCTTCTCATAACCCTACTACCTTGCAGCAAGAAAACAACAAAAGGATAATCAACATGTTACTTAGTTATCCACACTGCACTACAATACCCTCATTATCTCTATGCAAGCAATTACACCACTCCTTGAATGATAGGAAAACATAAACATAACTCAAACAACAAATGTGTTTGAAGCATCAACATAACCCTTGATTATATTGATTCAAAAGATAATGCATACAATATTTGGAGAACATATAGATTGAAATATATAATGAAGTAGAATACAAATGTTGTATAGTGGTCATCTATTTTTATTACAAAGCATAGCTTATTACATTCCCTATCTATGTCCAAAGGAATTACCCTATTCAACTTGACTTAAAGAAAAGAATTATAGAAAGCATAGAAATAGAATCTGGTAGGGAAAACACTACACCAGACCACTCAGGTTGGAGAGTAGAGGTCCGAATAGCACAAAAACAACAAAATTTTCCTTTATAGTGCAGGCATAACTTAGATTTTGAATTCAAACCCTAACCCTAACTCAATCAGAGTTATAGAAAAAATTAAATTTAATCAGATTACAAACAACAATAATTCCCCCCAAAAATGAAGCAACAACCAGCCATAAAGACCTCTGACAGCTCGAGCACACTCTAGCATTGATGACATTCTAAAAATAGGCATGGAACCCCCAAAAAATCCATGATCAGAATCAGGAAGAACATACCCTGACAAAGACCAAAACCACTGCAACACTCTAGGAAATAAATGGCACCACTCAACAATCACTTCGGCCTTAGAAGAAGTACAAGAATACGATCTAAAGCCATCTGGAATCGATTTGGTAGCTGAGAAATGTATGCACCATTACTATGCAGTCAATACCCACAAACAGGAGTAGCTAACCATTGGGAAATCACACTTTGAATTATGGTCGTCGATTTGTCCTAATCGCGCCAAGATCCAATGTTAAACGCTCACTGCCAACAACTTTAAAACCCGCCCATCAGATTTAAACACTTTAAATTAGGACCACATGATCATCACCATAAACATCATCACATGACTCATAACAATGATGTGAGTCATCCCATCGTGTAAGTCGGGTAGCACCACTTGTCATCCCTCATCATCGTCCACGAACGTCACCTTCCTATCGGGTCCCACCATCTTCATCAACGATCAACATTCATCCATCATAGATTAATCTCCTCTGCTCTCCGCCAAACCTATGGGACCAAGCCAAGATCCACCAAAAACTTAGCGGAACTAACGAGCACTGTCGGATTATCTTGATCGCAACCGTTGATCCTTTGTCACCCATCAAGGTGACATCACACTCCACTACTGCATCTGCTATCTCTTTAGGTCCCACCAGAGACATGCGTCACTAGCCTACTAACCCCATTGCTTTTTGGGATACATTATTTTAATCTTGCAGGGTGTGCGAGGAATGACCAAGATGTAGTCAATGCTTTTACTTTGATATTTTCCATTCGATCATAGGCCCACCTACACATTTAAAAGGTTAATATGCACATGCGTATATGTTATGACTTAAAAGGAGGCCGCCTTAGGACATAAGACTTAGGAGGGATGAAATATGTTTGGCCCGTGACTTAAGAAAAGATCAAATATTTCAAATGGGGCGGCGACCAAAAAGACAAGGTAAAGGGGTCAGTGAACACACGACTGCCTAGACATAAGTTGCAACTTAGATGATTAGGAACTGTCGATAGCAAGGAGATTGTTGAGTCGCCAAAAATTAGAACTTTAGAACCTAATGTCGGAGGTTACGAAGTTAGGAAAACAAACGACTTGTCGATAACAAAGAGATCGCCAAGTCGGGAGGTTTTGAAACTTCAGAACCCCGCGACATAAGTTAGAAAAACTATGAAACCTGTGACTTAGAGAAAATAACAAAATACTTGAAGGGGCCATGACAAGGAAAATGAGAAATAATGACATAAGGTCACAACTTAAAGGACCAAGCCTAAGCAGGCGTAAGATGCCAACATGAATTTAAAACAGAAGTGGACACCAAGGACTTGGGGTTTTATGATATAAGGGTTTAAGCCCTTTACACAATTTTTGAACCCTAAATAGACAAAATGGAGGAAACTTAGAGGCACCAAGGGAAAAAATATAATTGAAATGGCAATGGATTTTGCAAGTAGCACCAGTGGCTCTAGTTGGGGACGTCTTCTTGACAAAGTAGAGTGAGAATTCAGATCTCTGGTGAAGCAGACCAAACAACCATTGGGCTACAGATTCAACCCAATGCAAAACATCTCATTTGATAGCCCTAGGCCACCATATGAAAAAGGGGAGTTAACATTTACCCCTGTCAAACACCAACCTATTAAAGGAGTTGATCTCCTTCAACCAATAATTATTTTTGTCACACCATAGCATCACAAGTAACCTCTTTCCTACAAAAACAAACATGTGATTACCCTTGAACAAGCTAGAACTTGCTCCATGTTTTGATTTGTTGTTACATGGTAACCATATCATATAGGCCACCTCACTGCCACCCATTGTATTTTCTGATTCTATATCTAGTGACAAGAACTAAGAACACTGATCAACACCATAAAAAACCTTTGTCTCTTCACACCTGTTGATCACTTCACATGAATCAAGGCTAAAAGAAAAAGCCTCAAACTCACATGGAACAGAAAAATGTGCCATCTTATCATGCTGACAAGTAGAGGGAAACTCATCCTGATACAAGTCAAACTAAAAAATTTTAAGCTCAAACACACAAGGGACATGAGCAGCCAAAAAATTACCACCATGTTGTTGCTCATCAGAACTATAAGAAGCATGCTTGAAGTTCTCAATGTTGATGCAAACCTCATCAACAAATCCATTCAGATCATGAGGCACTCTATGTGAAGAGCTATACTCTTCAGATTTCCTCTCTTTTTCAACCCTTTCATAATTTGTTGAGGCAAATGTGTCACAAAAAAATGAATTATGACACACATCTAGGGAGCTTACCTCAGCAACATAACTTTGCCATGACAAACTTGAAGCTCACTGCTCATGAAGAAGACTATGAGCTGCACCCCCTGAAAAAAATCTTCATATGCATCCATATGATCTATACAATCATACTCCTTAGGTGTAGACTCATGATAAATAACATCGTTAGTTGTACTATCATTTATCTTTTCATTTTTCTCTTCACATAGAGCTACATCTATGCTATCCTCATTCACAAATTCAGTGGGAACTTCAAAACCAAAACTAGGGACAAAAGAAGGTGAGAAATAAAGCAAGGAAGCAACCCCTTGTTCATCACCCACAGTAGAAACATCTTCTTCTTCCCTACTGCTACACAAACTAGCAAAATCATATCCCACACTTCCAAATTGGAAATCATCATTAGACTCATCATTAGTGCTCTCTTCCAGTTGAAAGTCACCACACAAACTATCACACTCATCTGATATAGAGAGAAATATCTCTTTCTCCATTGTTTCAACATCAACAAGAGGTACATCTACACAAAATTATTCTATGGGCTGCTCAAAAGCAGAATCTTCACCACCACAAGATGCATCATTGTTCTTTTCTATACCAGTCAGACACCTAGAGTAAATACCATCACATAGTCTAGATAGGAAGCAATCTCCATGCATCTCTATCATCTTATCCATCAATGAAATCCAACCATCAATGTCTCCAACTCAAGGCTTCCATCGTTGTGGCATTGTACTCATACCCGACACAAGTATTTCACAAAATAAATCAACACATGTTGATTCATCTAGCCTCTCTGATTTTGTTATAGTAAACCAACATTCCATGAATTTATCATGAAAATTATATGGGGATTCATCCCCATATCTTTCTATGTTCCATAATGCATCTAGAGGTGATAAATTTTCAACCTCAGATTCATATTCTTCTTCAACTTCCCGACTATGCAAAGAACCACCATTAGACAAATGACTGTTATTCACCTCACCAAACTAATCTATGAATATATCTTTAAACTCGCACCATGAACAAATAGAATGCAAAGGAAGATTAACAAACCAATCCTTAGCATCATCTTCTAAAGTTCTTACAAATAGCTTCATGACAATGTCCTCTTCTTCTATCTGAATTTCTATCAACTTAGCAAAATCTTGCTAATGTCTTGATGTTGATTCTTCTAAACTACCTCAAAAATTAAGCAAATATTTCTTTATTTCCCATCGAATAGAGTGCGGATAACCATGGATTTTACTGTAATCCAAAGGGTTATATATCTCCAAAGAAAAAGGTTTTCTTTGAGGATATGAACGTGGTTCACACATGAAATAATAGCTAGTAGAGGGCAATCCATTTGATGATACATTTTAAATCTTAACCCTCTACAACTAGCTACAAAATATCCAACTTCTCTTTTCCCTTTTGAACTAGTACCTTAAAGCATTGAATAGGGGACAATATTTGCTAGAACTTTGTTGTAGACTTTCATACAAAATGTTGCAATAGGAAAATACCTAAAAATTGTTGCAACCAACTCTTATGATGATGTGGAATATTTTGTAGAGTCGCTACCTCTTTAAAAGAGGAAAAGATCTTCAACCAGTAGAGAGCTCCTTCCAAGATCAAGGTATTTATGAGTTCTCTCCACCAGCAAAGCACCAGACTTCAAGAACACACCAAAAAAGTTGCAGCAACCTCCTTCTTCAAGTATGCAGGTCCCTTTGCAAATCTCTATCTTCCTCAATAAGGCAGAGCATATTTGCAATTTTTCACCTAGAGATTTATGTACTTATCTTTATCTTCCTCAGAGCATGTGGTTCAAAAAGAGGCAAAGCATATATTTAGTTGCTCATCCAAATATTTCTTATTTTTCTCCCCAACGAACAATGACTCTTTGATAAGACTATCTGCAACTAAAATACTAAGTCATCCCCAGCAGAGTCACCAATTTTTTGGAGGTTCCAGCTGATGGTCTAGCATCTCCTAAAGGGTAGCTACTCCTTATACTCAGAGACCCTAGGTCAGTGGCCAACAAATAGGAGATGACTGATTGTCGAGCCTCTCCTCTGCACTTTAGGCTCTGTAGGACCAAGGTGGGTATCCCTATAAATTAATGTAGATCATCACACTACAATGGTGGAAATCCTTCAATGGGATAAATCATCTACACAACCTTCACTACTAGCAATGGCTTGTGGTAGTGTGGAAAGGGAAAACATGAAATAAAATCTAAACTAAGAAAGCAGGAAATGTTTTAAATTGAAAGTTTTTTATTCTACCCTAGCTTCATACTTTGTGAATCTCCTTGCCCAGTGCCTAATCCACATGGAGTCAGGAATGAAATAAACTCCTACAACAGACCAACCATGGCTTCTCATAACCCTTCTACCTTGCAATAGGAAACCAACAAAAGGACAATAGCATGTTACTTAGTTATCCACACTCCACTGCAATACCCTCATTACCTCTATGCAAGCAACTACACCACTCCTTGAATGATAGGAAAATTTAAACATAATCCAAACAACAAATGTGTTTGAAGCATCAACACAACCCTTGATTATATTTATTCAAAAGATAATACATACAATATTTGGAGAACATACAGATTGACATATATAATGAAACATAATACAATTGTTATATATCAGTCATCTATTCTTATTACAGAGCATAGCTTGTTACATTCCCTATCTATGTCCAAAGGACTTACCCTATTCAACTTGACTCAAAGAAAAGAATTACATAAAGCATAGAAACAAAATACGGTAGGGAAAACACTACACCAAACCACTCAGGTTGGAGATTAGAGGTCCAAATAGCAAAAAAAAAAAAACTTTCCTTTATAGTGTAGGCATAACTTAGATTTTGAATTCAAACCCTAACCCTGACTCAATCAGAGTTAAAAAAAAAGATTAAATCTGATCAAATTACAAACAACAAGAATTCCCACCAAAAATGAACCAACAACCGGCCATAAAGACCTCTGACACCTCAAGCACACTCCAACATTGATGACATTCTAAAAAATAGGCATGGCACCCCCAGAAAATCCATGATCAGAAACAGGAAGAACATACCCTGACAAAGACCAAAACCACTGCAACACTGCAAGAAATAAATGGCGCCTCTCAGCAATCACTTTGGCCTTGGAAGAAGCACAAGAGTGCAATCTGAATCCATCTAGAATCGATCTGATAGTTGAGAAATAAATGCACCATTAGTGCGCAGTCAATACCCACGAACATGAGCAACTAACTGTTGGGGAATCACACTTTGAATTATGGAAGTCGATTTTTCCTAATCACACCAAGATCCAACGTTAAACACTCACTATCACCAAATTTAAAACTCAGTCTTTGAATTTAAACACTTTAAATTAGGACCACATAAACATCACCGTAAACATCATCACATGTCTCACAACAACGATGTGAGTCATCCCATCGTGCAAATCAGGAAGCGCCACCTATCAACCCTCGTCATTGTCCACCAATGTCACCTTCCTGTTGGGTCCCACCATCTTTATCAATGGTCAACATTCATCCACCATGGATTAATCTCCACTGCTCTTCACTAACCCTATAGGACCAAGGCGAGATCCACCAAAAACTCAGTAGAACTGACGAGCACTGTCAGATCATCTTGATTGCAACCATTGATCCTTTGCCACCTGTCATGGTGACATCACACTCCACTACTGTGTCTGCTGCCTCTATAGGTCCCACTAGAGACATGTGTCACCAAACTGTTAACCCCGCTATTTTTGGAAAACATTATTTTAATCTTGAGAGGTGTGCGGGGAATGACCAAGATGCAGTCAATGCTTTTATTTTGATATCCACCATTCGATCACATGCCCACCTGCACATTTAAAAGGTTAATACACACATATGTATATGTTATGACTTCAAAGGGGGCCACCTTAGGACATAAGACTTAGCGGGGATGAAATATTTTTTTCCTGCAACTTAGGAAAAGATCAAATATTTCAAATGGGGCGGCGACTGGAAAGACAAGGTACAAGGGCCAGTCAACACATGACCAGCCTAGACATAAGTTACAACTCAGATGAACGAGAACCGTCAATAGCAAGGAGATTGTTGAGTTGCCAAAATCATAACTTTAGAACCTAATGTCAGAGGTTGCAAAGTTAGGAAAACCAGTGACTCCGATAACAAAGAGATCGCCAAGTTGGGAGATTTCAAAACTTCAGAACCCCACGACATACGTTAGAAAAACTATGAAACCCACGACTTAGAGAAAATGAAAAAATACTTGAAGGGGTTGTGGCAAGGAAAACTAGAAATAATGACATAAGATCACAACTTAAAGGATCAAGCCTAAGTAGGCAAAAGATGCCAACATGAATTTAAAACAAAAGTGCACGCCAAGGACTTAAGGTTTTAGGATATAAGGGTTTAAGCCCTTTACACAATTTTTGAACCCTAAACATACAAAATGGAGGAAACTCAGAGGCACTAGGGGAAAAAAATAATTGAAATGGCCATGGATTTTGCAAGTACCACCAACTCCTAACCTCTTACATATCTTAAGTGATATATATATATATATATATATATTCTTAGATTTATCTATTCTTCTTCCTATGCTAGAGGAAATGAACAATCTTTTGAAAAAATCCCAAGAAAATTTTAGAATATATTAAACTACATAAAATGACATGCATCACATTCGATAATCTATATCTATCATATTTTTCATTTATAATCAAAATTTAGTAGCTAGTAGTTGATGACAGATGTGAACAATCCAATTAGTTTTGTACAGTTTAATGCAAGTAGAGAGTTATATGTCTTTGTACATGGATTTGATATACCAATGCACTATTTTACCATAGTTAAATGCTCTAGTAGAGAAGTAACTATTATAAGGAAGGTTTTTAATGATCTTAATTATGTAATTACTAATTTAAAGAGTATTGTGAAATATCTTTCCCCAAAGATTATAGAATGATTCCCTCAATATGAACTACTTGAAGCCATGTCTATTGTGTATTCTTAATACTGGGTCTGTTAGAGTCACTCAAGGAATCAAACCTCTAGGATCACCTATAAAAGCCAACAAAAACCTTCTACAAGAGTGAAAATCAAGAAAACATATTTGAAATAATAGATGCAAGATATGGCCAATATGAAATACTTAAGATTACAATGATATATTATACTTACAACCAAACTAAATAGTCTAGGATGTACAAATGATGTCATGCTTATACAGGTAAAATATGGGATATGATTATACAAGATCTTGACATGTTTCTTAATAATTTATAATGAGATAAATACCCCAACAAATATTAAATGACTTAGGACATAAACATTAAATTCCAAAATATAAGACAATATCTAGTGACAACTAATGCTAACTAGAAAGATTACCTCCTAGGACCTAAGTGGACTTAAAATGTAAATAGGATATATCTATGTAAAACACCTATTTACACCAACACCCCATTTAAGTACAACTTAGGGAGTAAATTTATTATGCAAAGATGGTTCCCAGCTACAAGGACATGTTAGGTATCCATGTACATATGCAATGCAATCTCTCACAAATAGAGAAAATGAGAAAACCCAATGGGACAAAAAATCCTCCCCATAAGAGAGATTAAATATGAAACTCTCAATGATGCATGAGAGGGAAAAAACCCCATCCAAATAAAATTCCCCCTATAAGAGATAAGAAGAGAGACACACAACCCCCCCTCCATAGTGATTTTGTTGCAATGGTAGAACCTCGACATTGAATACTAAAGATGATCTAGTCTTGTTGAACAACAATTCCTCCCCTTAGGAAGAAACAAAAACAAGATGATATGCAAGATGTCTTGCCACTCTTGAAAGAAATATGTGGAAACTAGAATGATATGTGATGTCTCTGAAGTATGCTCAAGTGTCTCCATGTCGATACTAAAAACTGATACACTCCGAACAGGCATTCTAGGCTACTTAGTTGAAGATGTTAATCCAATATATCATAGATATGAATGTAGAACACACTCCAAAGACAAAGATGCATCCTTTGCAGAAAAATAAACCTCCTCTAAATTTTGTCCAAAATTATCCACACTCATACCGAGCTATAAAGAGTGATCATGTAGATAATGAACAAGAGGTTTAAAGCATTCCATTGCAACAATTGAAGAAGGGTCATATCCACCAAAGAGGAGATGTATGCAATCAATGGTGTCTCCCAAATATAAAATGTGGGACTCAGTAAACAACCCACCAATGCCTATCAACTATGCATCCCAAGTAGATGTAGCTAGAAGACAATGTATATCTTGTTGCACTGAATCACAAGAGGCAAAACCCGTGCCAACAAGATCATCATGAAATGCAAGAGAAGATGAAGGAGATGAAATTAAAGGCTCAAGAAGGGGATTAGATGTGATAACACCAAAGTCCAATAAGCCAAATGTATCCTCTAAATCATGGTTCAACAAGTGTGATCAATAGTTGAAGGAACAATGTCATCATTAGAAGCAAAATCAGTAAAGGTGTATAACCAAGATGAGTGATCAACCGTCCTAGGAGTAACAATATCTCTACTCTCCAAGTATCAAATGATGGTTGAATCAAGAGTGAAATCCACAGTTCTCCCATCTCTATCATGTGTAATCTAATATATGGAAAGGATATTTTTTGTCAAATAAGGTAGACATAAAACATAATTGAAAGTGCCCTTCCTAATGGAAATATACCCCTTCCAAAGTACACTAATGTATGTATTATTTCCCATCAAAATAAGAGACATATTACAATGCTCAAAGGAAGAGAATAGAGATTGTGAAGATTCCATATAATGAGATGCTCTCAAATATAGAAGACATCTCCTTGATCCATGACCTAAAAAAGCACAAAGAGATTTACCTATAGTATTCTAATACTTGTCCTTTTTAGACTATTTTGAAGAATAATAAGAAGAAGGTGATTCAAACATTCTAAAAGGAAAATCAATCTAATTTTTTTAAGATGTTTCAACTCATCAATATCCTTCTTATAACAAGAATGTTCCTCATGCCCAAGCTTATTGCAATATGAATAATTAGACTTCTCCTTAAATTATTTATCTGTGGAAGAGGATTTATTCTTTGGTTGATTTGAATGTGGATTTTTCTTTGATTTCTTCTATTTCTTATCACTATTTTGTGATTCTTTTGCCAGACTAGCTAACAATGCCTGAGATTTAGAAGACTTGATGAGACCCATCGAGATAATATTTTTTTCTCATGTATTAACATCTCAAAAAATGATGCAAATGAAGGTGTAGTATATGCAGACCCCATAGTCAACATATGAGTATGAAAGATAGAAAAAAATTAGCATAATCAAGACCAATTTTGTTCATCGTATTGTAGACCAATTGAATGTCCTTATCAATTCCACATGCTTTATGTTTCTCTCCTAGAACATTAACCTTAGTGATGTTATCTTGGATGTTGTAAAAGTTCTTAGGATCAAGGATCATTAGTTCATTGTCAATTTGATAGCCTCTTACTTCATTTGTAGTACCATATAATGTGTTCAATTTGTCCCAAGCCTCATGAAAATTTTTACACAGTTCAATTTGGAATAATAAACCTTGAGAAACTAGTTTACAAGGAAATCCAAGAGACTTGGTATGTTCAATTATCCTTTTTATGTTTTTATTTGCATTTTTAGGTTCAAGTACCTTATTTTCAACATATAGAGAGTGAACTTCATTCATTAAAACACTTCATAAATTTTGATGCCATGTTGAATAGTTATATGATGTTAGCAAAGGAACCTTAGAATGATCCATGGAAGTAGAAGAGCACAAGAAAATATATTAAAAAACATACCAAGAGACCCCCCAAATCAATCAATAAATAATACCTCTAATAATATGTGTTGACACTTTATATTCAGTGTGTTTATAATGCCAGAATTATGGCACATATTTATAAGGCTGGTATGGATCAAAGATGGAAAAATTATAACAATATCTCAAAATGAGATCCTAAAATTGAAAGTAACCTTTCCCAACATGATCTACACTAAAAATGAATCCTTCCCAAGTGGACGAAACTTCTCTAGGTTACAGTATGTCCAGGTAATGAACCAAAATACAAAATTGCATAAATCAGAATAAAATATACCTAGGGTTGAATCTAGAAAAAGTGCATAAATAGAAATGTGGAGATCCTCAATACCTTTATATTACTGTAAGAATCATGGAAATAAGAGATCATGAAAAAAATTATGAGCTCAGAGGTATAAAAAGAAAAATTTGACTTCGGCTAGCAATAAAATTCACTTGAGGAAAAATATAAAAAAATGGCTTACATCATTGTGAAGTTTTTAGAACTAGCTTTTTATCAATATCTCATTTGCAAAATTTTGACATCTAGGCAAAAAGTTATGCTATGTGGAAAAATTTGTCCTATTAGGGCCTTTAGGGGACAAATTGAGGTACCAAGCACTTAAAATTTTGGCAATATGCAATACTCAAGATTGTAGTGATATATTGGACTTACAACTGTAGAGGAGGGGGACCGGTTGCTCTGAGACTCCAGGTCACATGAGAGTCCTAAGCAACAGGTTGGCCTGATCTACCTCAAGCTTGCTAAATGATTTGGAAAGGTTAAGATGCTAAGGTTGAAAAGGAAGAGAAATCTAGTTGCTACTATCCTTCTGCTAACCCGAATGTTTCAAGGAGTCAAATGAGTTGATTACCAAAGTTCAATCTGTAGCCCAAACAACTCACTACATGAGAATGGCAGTGCAAGACATGGACTCCAACGTGTCACGTTGGCATCTCAGTGGGGGCGCTAGCATCTGTATGGATAGAGAGTCTAAGAAACATATGAAAATGATAGAAACCAAACTAACAACTTAACTAGTAGATATTTATGCTATGACAAAATGTAGAGAAAGTATGGAAACAAAGTACAACAAGAAGAATAATTTAACTAAATATGCTTGAATTGACAAAGGAAGTGAGAAAATAGTATCGAAATCCTTGCAACTTGATTCTTCGAACAACTCCAACTGAAAAGCACCTACACACACAAGACCAAGGAAAATGTTGGGGCTATTTTTAGAGGACTACCTTAGTCAGTCCCTTGCTTTGGTGTTTCCACCTCCACGAATAGCCAAATACCAATGAGTGTAGGAAAATGATAGAGAAAGTGTACGAAAATAGAAATTCGAAGCAATACACAAAACACAATATTCTACTATATAACACAATGATGCAAAAACAAGTGATAATGGAGGATATCAACTTCATAGCTGCATGCTCTCAAGGAAAATAGAGGAAAAAATGAGCTTGCAAGTTCTCCAACAACATTGTTACAATGAATGAAGTGGAGGAGCCGAGAGACCATAGCTATAATGGAGGTGGTGGTGAAGTTTGAAAGTGTGTAAGTTGATCAGCAATGCATGAAGAACTCGGTCCAAAAGCAAGATAGAGTGGAGAAGTTGTGAAGAAGTCAAATGGAATGAAGATTTGGACAATTTGAATGGAAGAAAGGAGGAAAAAGAGTCATTTTGCATTGGTCAAGGGGATAGGAGGCATTATGGTTCACATCCAATGGAGAAACACAAGGCGTCTATAGATTCTAGAGGTAGGAATCTTGTCAAGATGGCAGCGTGACACACAGACGTTCGTGCGACGCACATGTGTCCCTAACAAAATTCCTCCACCGACATGAAAATAGTCTGCTAGGTGGACATGTAAGGGTGGAAGATGTCATAATTACATCATCAAAATTACATTTTCTAAGGTGAAGGTTATGAAAATGGGGAATTTACAAGGGGCGTAACTTCGTGTCATTACATTTTCCCCCCACTTTAGCGAGCATATGGCAAGGTAAAGTAGAGAAAAAATTGAAGAGCATATACTTGAACTATCAAGGAAGCGGACTACAATTTGACATGCTCAGACGTGTAGGAGAGAGAAGATGGCTCCATAGATACTCGATCCTAGGGAAGGTGAAAAAAAGCTCTGTAGGTGCTTGGTCCTACAAAATTGGCTCCACAGGTGCTCAGTCCTGTAGAAGGTGAACATAAGTTCTATAGGTGCTCGGTCCTGTAGAATGAAAGTGCTTTATAGGTGCTCAGTATTGCAAAGGAGATACCACATATGCTTAGACCTAGGGGCTGAAATAAAGGCTCCGCAAAGTCTGATTGGCCCTTACAAGTGTAAGGAAAATCGCAGCCATTGTATGACAATTTCCACATAACCCAAAAGAGATAATAATGCAAATAAGTGCTCATAATCCACATGCAAGAGAATAGACAACATACCCATCAAATATGACACAAGATATACCCTAAGAAAACCCTAAAGGGGGAAAAACCCAACCTCCAAAAGCACCCATACTCCATTATATTAATCAGCCATAAAGCAAATACAAGAGTTACAATGAACACTTCTGAAGCATGAAGTCCTCCAATGCATCTCCATGTGTCCAAGCATGAATCCACACATCCCATGCCATGCTTCACAAATGCACTCCTCAAGAAGACTCAATAATGACAACCAAACCAGTCAGCCCAACCTAAACCACTACACATGTGTTTGCTTTTATAGACACAAGCGCACACAAAATACAACTAGTGGTAAGGTGAAACCATGTACCACAAAAACATGTGAATAAAAACCACTAACCCCTTATTTAATATTGGGTACTAAGACATCACTTTATTTAATATTTCCCCAATATTAAATTATTATCACATGTCTCCCATCATTAAATAATAATACAATATTACAGTACAACATCAAGTGGCCCCCAAATAATTACCTAGTGTGATTATCCACACCACCAAGGTGCATCACAACTAAATAATTATTTAATTACAATATTATGATAAATTAATTTATGCAATGATGTAGAACACCATATCCCAACATTCTCCCACTTGTTGTATACATTGCATAAGTGATCAATACATGAAATACATCATCATAGCCATACATGAAACCACATGAATCTCCAACATTCCCTTGTTCTCCATCAAGATAGATGCAATAAGAACAAAGTGACCACCATCTCAAGCAAGAACTCCTCTCATCCTCCAACATGCCACCTATGGAAGAAAAGGAACATGTCAAGGTGGCGATGCACCAATACACAAGCACATAGATCAAATCCAAGTGATAACAAAGGCTCTAACCACCACTAATCTCTCTCTTCAAGGGGATCCTTCATCTTTAATTTCCACATATTGTAGTATGTTCCATTGAACTTCTCAATATCCCAGTGAGAGGTAGAAACCATGGTATGCAATCATATTCACAAATCTGCAATATACCACAAGACAAAAGCTACCACTACAGCCAAAAAACCTTCAACACTTAAGAAAAAGGTGTCCCCTTCTCAAAAAAACTATTAGCTCTGATACCAAATATTGAAAAAAAAAGTGAAATAAAGTTACAATATTAACTTATGCAAGTGAATGCAGATCTAAAAATAAGATTACCAAATTATATTTAAGTATGTGATTCCAACATTCATCACAATATAGAAAAATCAACAAATAAAATGTGACACCATATATACTTGGAGAAACCCTTTCGAAGAAAAAAATCATACGAGAAAAGAGAAAATATATTATTAATATTCGAATGAGAGTACACAATAATACACTTCATATTGATCTTTGATCAACCGTCGGCACCTTATTACCTGCAAGAACTCAACATTGAATTACCATCCAATGGTTCCAATTTATAAAACTTGTGGGAGGTAAAACCAAGAATGGTAAACCAAAACAAGAGATACAAAACCATCTGCAAAAACCCATGCATCCTTCTTGGACAACCAAAATCCATGATTAAAAAATTAAATGGAAACTACAAGGCTCCAACATGGGTGCCTAACCCATAGTTTATTTAACTCTTGTCTTTCTGGATGCTCTGATGACTCTTTTGCTTCTCGATGAACCACCAACAAACACCTTTTCTTCTCCCATCTTGGGCATTCCATCCATGACTTTGAAAAATCCCAAAGTGGATGCCTAGAAAAGATACTTATCCATTTTGATGTGCAACCTCCACTGAAAGTAAATCCTCTTTAAAATATAATTACTGTGAAGTAAGAAAATTGATCCTAGATCAACTAGGATTGATCTCTTTTCACTTGACCCCACATTTGAACACAAAACCAACTAGGGTTGATGATTGGCTTGTTTCCGCAATTGAGAGCCAATCTCCTAGGGTTCATGTATTTTTGAGTTGTAAAGAGGAGAAGTTTAATGTGTGTTTTAACAAGGATATTTGACATAAACCCTACATCTTAAAATATAATTTATTTTGCATACAAAAACTAAAATTGACAGAACAAGTATAGATCTATAAATGAGATAAATAGATGAACCTATGACTGAAATTTGAGGGCTAAATTGCAAGGATAGGGGCGTGGGAGCCCTGGACCTTGAGATATTTCCTTTTCGGGATTTGAAAATTCTGAAAGATAGATTACGTTTTGCACCATGTTTTTGTGAATAGCTCCTAACAAAACCTTTGGATCTGACTTGCACACATGAAAAGAGGGGGAAAGCTTGTGTTGTATAGGGGTTTGCCTAAGTCAAAAATGATGATGATCAAGAGGGCATGCCCTAGGTCAGGAAGAGGCCAAAATAATAATAATTAACTGAAATGACATGATAAATGGATAATATTACCTTAGGCATGAAACCCTTTCAAAGTGATGTTCACACCATAAGTCACCACAAAAGTTGATTGATGGATGCCTTGATTGCTTGAGGGACCTGCAAGAGGTTAGTCCATAAAAAATAATAGATTGTTGTGGCTAGTATGTAGAGGATAACTCATATATCCTCATGAAAATGGCGTGATTGATCATAATAGCTTCTTGCACATAATTGCTTCCTTTTTCCTAATGTCTTGAAAGCATGATCTTAATTGATGAAAGTGTTGTAATAATATTGTTTATTTTTCCCTTGAATTGCCTTGACTACTTTTTAGGATACTCAATTGCTCAATAGATTTTATAGGATTTCAAATGGTGAAAAATATTTGTATTTATATGCATTTCTTTAATTCATGCTAAATTAATTACCAACAACTGACAAGTGAATTCAATTTTTTAGATGTTAAAATGTTGACACCGACATATTCAAATTGGAGCCAAAATAGGCTAGGAAAAGGCACCAGTGCCCTTGTCCAAACCTATTTTGGGACCATAAGAGTCAAAAAATGAATATTAGATAACAATCCCCAATTTAATCTTGATTTCTCGAAAACGATAATAAATTGGGAAAATTATAAGCATAATTAGGTCTAGGTACATAGGGAGGAGCTAAACCTAGTGTGAACTTGTTAAGGGTGACAATTTACGATGCTACATGTATCCTCCACTTTAGTGAGAGTATGAAATTACACCCATGCTCACACTTAAGTAAGAATATGCCAAGAGGATTCATTTATCTAATATTGAAGAGGTAGGATGACATCAAATCTAGGGGATGTGTTATCCCCCAGGCTCAAGATCCTATAGAACAACAATATAAAGATAAAGAAACACACATACAAAAGGTGCAATGCATCATAACAAACACAAAGCATACATAATGAAAACATAATGCAAAACAAACACAATGCAAACACAAGACAATACACGAAGCAAACATGCAAAAGGCACAAAGTAGACACATATCAAACATAAGAAAAAATAATAAATACACAATAAGATATAAACACAAGGTTAGTACACTAAAAATGATATGATTTAGTAAGGTAAATAGACCTCAGTCTTAAATTTGTCTCAAATACGAAACGTCATCCCTCGGATATGATTTTAGAAAAAATGGTGCTCCCATAAGGACCAACAAAATGCGTTATGTTATATCATTCATGAGCTACACGGATCTACTAGCTAGAAAGTTGAGTTATGCTAGGTTTCCATGAAATATGATAGGTTTCACAAGACTAGCAATCTGCATTATGTTAGGTGAATCATGAAACACATGGCTCCACTAGCAAGCATGTTGTGTTATGCTAGGTGGCCATGTAAAAATGCTCAAGTTCATGAATTAGCAAGCTCTGTTATGCCAAATTCATGGACTATTTTTCCAATCGTGTTTCAAGGAGCGCATAAAATTTTAACATCACAGGGGATGAATTGATAACCACACTTCAAGGGTATGTCAATAGGTCAAAACTCACAAGACATCAATAAAAATGGATAGGGTGATATACCCCCCCCCTTAAAATGTCAATATACTTGTTATGTTGATATTTTAAGGAAAATGAGAAGAAGGGATCCTTGAAAAAAATACACCTCCCAAAACTAGTTAGCCTTGCCCCCAAGTGTAAAGGCAAGGACAGCCATGCTAGAGACTATCATGTTGTCACCACGGAAAAAATTATGGTTGCATGCAAGATTGTACCACCATGAATGGAAATGAGCAAACATATGGAGCTACGAATGCCACACAATGAGGAGCAACACCATATAATGGAGATGATTATTTAAAATTATTAGGTACATCAACACATGAGGGAGCACCATAACCAATAAGCTATTGTATTTTATTACTCAAGGCTTGGCATTCATTGGTAGAATGACCATGCACTCAATGATATCCACAAAAATATTGATTATAATGAAAATTCTTACATGTTGGAGGAAGAGTAATCAAGTGGGCTTTGAGAAGCCTCAACAAAATATGCTCTTGCTTCGATAAAAGATAAGGAGTAGGAGACAATATTTTCTCTTGCGAAGAAAAAATTTCTCACTTACCACAAGATGTTATAAATATAGTAGATGGTGGAGGATGAGATGTAGATGAAGGAGAAGGTTGGAAACTTAAACCCCTTTTAGAAAGTTATGGTGTAAACTTCACATGATCCTTAACTCCTTGTTTTGTGTTTTTATTATATCCATTTTTAGAAAGAATTTTAACTCCAAGCCCATAACGCTTTTCTAACATAGATTGTTGGAATCTTGTCTAAATGATTATGAGAAGAAATAATTCTTTTATAAGAATGTGAATCCTTATTAGGTGTTGAAACATTATTGTTAGACATTGCTAGCACACGAGGGAAGAAAGTTAAAGAGCACACATCACCATCATGAGACTATTTCTGGATTTGTTGATGTGGAAGGAGATTGGGCAAATGAAACACAAGACTCCTTATGTTTAGATTATGAGATTTTACCTTCACTTACAAAGGAGGGTGTAAAATCTAATGAACCCCAATCTTCACCAAAACATGTACTTGAAGATGAAGCAATATTTTGATCCATATTTATAGTTCAAGAAAAGGAATGACAAGCTTGTGTTGAAACAATCTCCAACTCTTTAGGCTTTGATGGTGATATTTTATACTCTCTAATGAAATCGGATGTAAAATCTAATGAACCTCAATCATCGTCAAAGACCACATTATCATCAAAAGGCAATGGTTACAGTTTTGAAGATAGAATCAAAGTATTAATTTTGGTGTGAATAATGTCTTTTACCTAGTTAATTCACTTACTAGGAGACTTAGGGGACATATTCATGTATGTTAAGTTTAATTAGGTCCTAGGAAGGAATCTTTCTAGGTGTTAGTTGTCATTATTTGTTATCTTATCTTTTGACTTGTAACACATGTGACCTAGATAGTTATGATAAGTTGTCTCATATCATAAGATTAATACACTTGTCATAATCTTATGTTATCTCATGTTTCACCTTAGCTATATAACAAGGTGGTCTCTCATTTGTAAATCAATACATTGAATCATATTTGCATAATTGATAGGAATACAGTTTATTCTTTTCGTATTGATCTTCTCTCTCTTTGTGCTTTCCATTTTGCCTCTAGATCTTGGGTGGATATCTCCATAACCAATTCTAACATGGTATTAGAGTGGGTTGGGTGCCCTTGGTTAGCCATTTTGTGAGAGATCTTGGTAAATCTTGAAAAGTTGAGTATGCTCTTCTCTTGCATCGTATGATGATCTGGAGAATCAAAAAAAAACTTGATAGAAGTACCAGATTTTTTTTGGGGGGGAGGGGTTCCTCTTTCCGACTTTTTATTGCAAGTTCAAAGCGAAGCCTTTTGGTGCAAATCTAATCTCACCATTGAGTTCAGAAGGTTCGAGAAAGACAATTTTTCCTTTTGTTTTGTCCAAATCGGACATACGAGGCCAGATCTATGAGGGTTTGAAGTTGAAGAGTGGTTTCCAGATCTGGAAGGTAGCTGCAATTTTGGAGCATTTAGGGTCAAATTTGACCCTTCCATCACGTCCAAAAGGGCCAAAAACCCTAAGATCAACTATCAATTCATCAAAATTAGAAAAAAATTCCTAGAGCTTGAGGAAAAAATTTGACCTCCTTTAACCATACAGACTACAAGTTGCCATCATTGCTTTTCAGTACAAAAAAAAATTTTAAATATTTAATCTAATGGTTTTTTTTTTTAATTAGAATTTTTTTTTTTAAATACCGATTTGAATTTTCAGAAAATTATATTGTAAAAGTCAAAAAAAGGGGCAAAAAAAAGTTTTCGATACATAGTCCATAGAATTTTTAGTCTGCAGACGTACCCTCTATACCAGACACTGCCATGTGGCCATTGGCCTGTGTGGCCCCCAACTAGCTGTTGTCGCAAACTCAAAACCGACAGATAAAAACCATCAACAAATTTAAATAAAATCCGGTGAATAAAATTTCAAACCGATGGATTTCATACAACCAGCAAAAGAATATTCCAAGGTAATATTCATGCAAGAGAATATTATGGCATTTAAAGAATATACCAAGAGATAGTCAAAGATTCTAGCAGAAGGTTTGACTGATGGTGACAGCTTGTCAACTATCAATTTTAAGCCCAGGAATCTGAGAATAGTCAGCCAAAGGAGGAATATTCCAGTGGTGACGGGCATGGGACCATCAATTTTAACTTAGCTGTTTGATGATGTTAGCAATTTCTTAAGATTTTTTTTACCCCTCACCATTTGTGTTTTCAATTTTGAAGGTGATTTTCAAACGGCCATAACTTGTTCTCAGAACCTCCTTTACGTGAGCAATTTTTTTTAATTTGGGATAGAATTTTGTGCTTTTCGTAGTGGTGCAATAATATTTTGGTTTTACAGTCTATATTTTCCATAAATTGCAGATTTTCATAGGTGTTGCTGCTTCATCCTCATTTTGGAAACTTCAGGAGCTTTGTTCTCACTCCTATGGTAACATTTTTTGGTGCAATGTTTTTAGAAAGTGCGTAATTTTTCATGTACTTTTCAATGGTATGATCAAATTGATCTTATTTTATACCAAAAATTATACTTGATTTTGCGGCCTATTTTTGGCATTTGCATGTACCAAGATCAAGACCACTGTTGTTTTTTGGAAAATGGCAACTGTAATCACATTGATCATAAAGTTCCAAGCTCATATATTTATGGGGGGTTCTTTCATTGAGTGAATTTGTGGGGGAGTCTTCTTGTGGTTGTGGTTGTGGTTGCATTCCTCTTTATTTGTGCTCTTCCCTTCTTGTTTCATCATGGAGCCATCTACAATTCTGCTTCTAACACCTTACAACTATCCTAAGTGGAAATCTGAAATGAACAAATTGCTAGGAGTGAAAAGATTGTATAGGATAGTTCATGGGCTTGATGGTGAACCAGCAGATGATGAAGCTAAAAAGAATAAGTGGTTGAATAGTTGTGAAGAATCCATTGGCTATTTGTCCTTGTATGTCTCTCCCGAGTTTTTGTTTCACATTGAGAACTTGGATACACATATGGCTATGTGGACTACATTGTCAAACTCATTTGGGCAAACAAATGAAATTCAAGGACATTTGTTGCAGAATGAATTAATTAGTCTTAATATATGTAATCTTGAAAACATACAAGAATTCGTCACCAAATTCAAGTCACTAAGAACATAATTGAAGGATTGTAGAATTGAAAAATCAGATACACAATTGGTGTTAAGTGTTCTTCCAAAGCTAGGACCTGAATATTCAATGTTTGTGTCTACTTTATGTGCTACAAAGAATGCCTTTGGGGGTGAGTTTAAGATGCCTTCCTTTGACGATTTTGCTATGCAACTCACTAGGGAGCAAGATAAGCTTATTCAAATGGGTGCTTTGAAGTATTCAAAATCCCACGCCTTAATTGCAAAGGATGAGAAATCTTCAAGTGGAAAAGAAAAGAAAAAGAACAAGCCTAAGAAGAACACACAATCCACATCTAATTCCACAGAAGAACATAAAGACTCCTCTTATTAAGGGGTAACATATAAGAAGGAGAGGCCTACTTGTGCATATTGCAAGAAGGATGGACATAAAGAACACTATTGTTATAAGAAGGATATTGATGAGTTGAAACATCTCAAAAATAATGACATTGATTTTCCTTCTAGAATGTCTGAATCACCTCCTCCTTCAAAATGGTCTAAAAAGGACAAAGTTCAAGCTTCTACATCATGAAATAAAGGACATGCTCTTTGTGCCTTTTCAAGTCATGGATCACGGAGATGGCTTCTAGATTCAGGAGCATCTCATCATATGGCATCTTCGCAGTCTATATTCTCTTCTTTGGAGCCTTGTACTATGTCTCTTATTTTGATGGGAAACAATACATACATGAGTGTAATTGGGAAGGGGTCTATTAGTTTTGGGGACAACACTTTCCAGGATGTTTTGTGTGTTCCTCATTTGATGAACAATCTTCTTTCCATATATCATATTACACATGGTGGAGATGGGAGGACTATGGAGTTCACTCCTGATCCAGTCATCATTCGAAACTTGGAGAATTGAGAGATTATTGCTACTAGGATGGTTGATCATCCATCTTGGTTGTATACCTTTGTAGATTTTGCTTCTGATGGTGACATTGTTCCTTTAGTTGTTGATCACACTTCTAGGTGAACCATGATTCAGAGGAGACATTTGGCTTCTTGAACTTGGGAGTTCTCACATCAGATCCAGTTCTTGAGCCATGCATTTCATCTCATCCATCTACTATTGCAATTGTTGATGATTGTATTGCTACAGATATGGCTTATTGTGATTCAGTGCAATAGGATATATATAGTCTTCGAGATGACTTCTTGACCAAGTATTTCAGATTTATTTGTGGAGTCTTATATTACATATTTGGGAGACACTATTAATGACATTTATCTTCTCTTTGATGAAGATGATCCTTCTTCAGTTGTTGCGAGGGAACACCTTGACCCTCTTTTTCATTCTCTACATGATTATCCTTCGCATTTTGACATGAGTGTGGATACTTTTGGACAACATTTGGAGGAGGCTTATTTGTCTTCAAAGGAGATATCATTGTCTTTGGATTGTGTTTTACATTCATCTCTACTAGATTCTTGATTGTCCCCTTCAGCAATGTGGCCAAGAATGCCTGTTTGGAGTGTATCAGCTTTCGGCATCAACATGGAGACACTTGAGCATGCTTCAAAGACATCATACACCATCTATATTCCTTCATCTTCCTTTCAGGAATGGGAAGAACTCTTACATACATTCATGGTTTTTTTTCTTCTTAAGGGGAGGAACATTGTTCGCCAAGATTAGATCATCTTCAGCATTCAATGTCAAGCTTCTGCCATTGCAGGAGACTCACCATTAAGGGGGGGCACCTTGTCTCTCTTCTTTTTCTCTTTCATGGGGGGATTTTTTTCCTCACATGGGGCTTTGGATTTCTCATGCATCATTGAGAACATTTATTTTTTATATATTCATCTCTTTTAGGGAGGAGTTTTGTCCCACTAGGTTTTCTCCTTTTCTTCGTATGTGAGAGATTCCATCTGAATATGTACATGGGTACCTAATATGGCTTCATAGCTAGGACCCATCTTTGTATCATTTGCATAATAATATCTACTCCCTAAGTTGCACTTAAGGGAGGTGTTGGTGTGAATAATGTCTTGTACCTAGTTAATTCACTTACTAGGAGACTTAGGAGACATATTCACATGTTAAGTTTACTTCGGTCCTAGGAAGGAATCTTTCTAGAAGGTGTTAGTTGTCATTAGTTGTTATCTTATCTTTTGACTTGTAACACAAGTGACCCAAGTAGTTATGATAAGTTGTCTCATATCATAAGATTAAGACACTTGTCATAATCTTATGTTATCTCATGTTTCACCTTCATTGTATAACAAGGTGGTCTCTCATTTGTAAATCAATCCATTGAATCATATTTACATAATTGATAGGAATACAATTTATTCTTTTCATATTGATCTTCTCTCTTTGTGCTTTCCATTTGGGCTCTAGATCTTGGGTGGCTATCTCCATAGCCAATTCTAACAATTAAGAGAGTTGGAAGTGTTATGCTTAACTTGTAAATTATAATTTTTTGCATGTGCTTTAATTGTATGTACCTTATTATTATATTCATACTTCATCTCATGGTGAAGAGTAGATGGGACTCCCTTCATGGCATGAATCCACAGTCTACCAAGACAGATTGTATGAGAGATTATCTGGCATGACATGGATAAGGGTAGGCAAAGTCACGGGTCCTACCTTAATGAGTAGTGTGATTGTCCCCAATGGCCTACCAAAATGATCAAATCCAATGAATAGAAATATTATTTGATTTTATGAGATTCTTATCCACACTAAGCATATCTAGAAACACTAAGACTAGATCCATTGCCAATAAGAGTACGTCTAACCCCAATTTTATTAATGACCACCAATATCATTAAAGCGCCATGTTGTTTTTGAATCTTAGGAGGAGTTAGTTCTCACTTTGATGGAAAACAATATCTAGGTTTTTTGTATTCATACCATCCAACAAGGTTGCTACATCATTCATTTTAACAGAAGGTGGGATGGCAATCTTCTATGAAGCCTCTTGGAGCATCTTGTGGTATGTAGGTGAAGTTTAAACGAAGTCCTAAAGAGAGATATTGGCTAGAGTATTAGGAAGTTGCTCAACAAGATCATACTCTTTGCCACTATATTGAGAAAGACAAGGTGCAAGGGGAAGATATGGTTGAGGAAATGGAATGGATGTTGGCATTTTTTTTGTTGTTTGTTACTTAGAGTGTTATATGTGTGAGCAATTGCATAATAACTTAGTTGTTGCAACACATTTTGGTGTTCATGATTATTTTGAGTGAGTTGTTTTGCAAATTTTAAGATATGGCCAAGAGGTTTAGATTGGTTTGTAGGAGGTCCTATAATGAGAGGAGTTTTAGGAGTCCCAATAATGAGAGGAGGTCTAATAATCAATTGTGGGTTTACAATTTCAACTGATTTGACTACTTGTTGATGATCTTCTATCAATGGGGTATCTAATATCAATTTTGAACCTTCATCTATGCAAGCCACCATACTATCATTTGAAAGAAGAAATGTATCAACAATTACATCCTCTTATGTAAAGATATATTTCCAAGTAGGAGAGAGATTGGGAGAGGAACAAACATTATCTTCATAATTATCAATGATTGGATTCCCTTGCACTAAGATATCCTCACAAGTAGGAGAGATATTGGGAGGACAAACATGATTCTCATGACTATCAATTATTGAATCCTCTTGCACCAAGATATCCTCACATCTAAGGGAGATATTGGGAGAGGGATAAAAAAATAACAAAAGAGGAGAGAGAAACTCATTTTCACATGCTTGTAGAAAAAAATCTTTAAATTGCTTAAAAAGGTTTGACAATAAGAAATTGATTATGAAAAAACAAGATATTTGCAAGGAAAATATTTTGTCTCTTGGATCAAACTAGTAATGCACAACAAGATGAGACAATTTCATAACAGACATCCAGAAACAAGAACCAGATCTAAGTAGAGACCATAGGCAGGGTTTCAAACAAAAAAATTAATGTCAAACTAACTGGACAGGAGCATGGGTGTGCCTTAGTCCAGAGGAGTTAAATTTTGATGTTTTAAAATTTTAAAACTAAACAATAGTGTTTGAAAGCTAAGTTGTAGAGGTTCAAGTCTAGAAGCAAACAAATTTCGAGAAATGCATGAAAACCCAATTTTTCTATGTGAAGAACACACATGCATAAATTTTTTGTTTTTTAAAGCAATGCAATATGTTCAAATGACAATTTTTCATAATTTAAAATGTTGTAATTAAATTGGATTTCTCCCAAAAATGTAGAAAAGCAAAAAAAAAAATGAAAAATACTATGCAATTCTTTACTTTTTTAATGCAATTAACTAAATTATGCATGCACTTTGACCAATTGAAGAAAACCTAAGATTGCACTCAAAATTATCAAAATAACTCAGATCTAAGCCCTAATCAAATCTGAAATTAAATTATATGATTATTTTATAATTTTTCTCTAAATTTCAATCACCAAGATCTTTAATACTTAATGAACAAAATAATGCAAATACTTAATTTTGAGAATAAAACAAATGCAAATCTACAACAATACCTTCCAAAAACCTAGGTTTTTAAATCAATTTTCAAAATTTATGCTATAAAAATCAAACAATTGCAAGTATAGGATAATGTCGGGTTCACCAAAATGTGAAGTAGGAAAAGTGATCCTAGATCCAACTAGGATTGGCTTATTTTCACTTGACCCCACATTTGAACACAAAACCAACTAGGGTTGATGACTAGCTTGTTGCCACAATGGAGAGCCAATCTCCTAGGGCTTGTGTCTTTTTGAGTTGTAAAGAGGAGAATTTTAATGTGTGTTTTAAGTGTAAACTAGTAAAAGATTTACATTACAAACAAAATTAAAGAGGTATTTCATTATAATCATTTGGCACACTACATCCAATGCATTGGCTTTTTAAAGCCATTATTTTCCTGTTACGGGAATACCTTCCACCCAACTAACTAACCTAATAACTAATTATTAAATGTAAACCTTAATTTCCTAACAACCCCCCTCCCTACCCTTAAGGTTTACATAATAGAAAAAAAAAAAAACAAAGGAATAATGTAAGAGTGTAAACCTTAAATTCCTAACATCCTCCCCTTAAGGTTTGCATTACGAAAAAAAAAACCAAAATACTGTATCAACATCAACCTAAACTTTTTTGTCGAGGAAAATGGTCTGATTAGCCAACCCTGCATCAACATCAACCCAAACTCCTTTGTCTAGGAAAATGTCTTGATTATCCAACTTTGCATCGACATCAACCCAAACTCCTCATGCTTGGGTAAATGTTTTGATTATCCAATGTTTACCTGTGAATCGAGACACACTCCACTAGTCACAAGGAAATCACCAACCAACTGTGAATTGAGACTCACTCCATTATCCACAATAACACTCCTCCATTTGTAGATCGAGACTTACTCAGTTATCCACAAATACACATCTAAAAAACTTTGGATTGAGACAAACTCAATTATCCATAGACAGATTGTGGATTCAACTACCCATAAACTAAGAACGACTCGCCAAGTTTGTGAATACAATTATCCACAAACCAACAAATCAATGCATGCCCCATCTTGCTCCTAAAAGGACTAGAGATGAAACAAATGTTTCTCATGCAAGAATCATCCCTGAGCGAGAAGCTAGCTCGGGATGATAGATGTCCTTCTACCTCCATTTCCTCCAACCTCTGATTCCACCTATTTAATTCTTAGAGAACATATAAATCTTCATTGTCTTGATCACACAATGCAATATTACATCTTTCTCCCTCTATTCTCCCTCTATTTCAATGGTGATTAAAGCATCATCTCTTTTTAACTTGCCATCAATAAGGTCTCTAGCACATCGAATACAATTCACTAGAATGTGTCCTCTTTGGTTACAATAGAAGCATTTGAAATTATTCTTTCATGTTGAAGCATTGGTTTTCCTTTTGACAAAGCAAGCAGATTCTGCAAAAGTTGAGTGAGTTTTAGAGATTCTTTTCTCCGTCAATTAAATAAGATATCACATTCTCTAAGCTCGGGCTTGGATTCCATTTGTTTAAAGTAAACACAATATTGTCAAAACTTGAAGGCATACTATTTAATAAAATAGCTTTGGCATCATCATCATCAACTATACAATTTATTCCAGCAAGTTGATTAAGAAGATAATGAAATGTACTAATGTGTTGAACAATACTATCACCCTCATCCATTTTTAAACCAAAAAGGTTTTGCTTCATTCCCATTTTAGCTCTTGAAGCCTGTGAACCAAATAAAGAATTAAGGCTCTCCCATATTTGATTTGAAGTTTTTGTCAAATCAATATGATGTAAATATGCATCAAATAATCCAAGACCAATCACTGATGTAGCTTTACGATCTTTTGCTATCCATTTTAATGCCTCATCTACATCTTGTGGTTTTTTAATAGTTCCATTAACAATCTCCAATAGATCTTTTTCTATTAAAATTAATTGCACTTTGACTTGCCATGTATGAAATTCGTGATCCTCAAACTTTGAAATAATCTATGATTTCTCCATTTTAAATAAAATCAATTTTATCACTTATCACTCTATCTTTATTTAACACAAATTGATATTAACTTTCCTTTTATAGAACAACTGAGAGATCATAAATATTTAGAATGAACTGCAATGTTTTAGTTTTAAAAAAACTCATATCGTATCACCTCCTTACAAGTTGTTGGTTCACACATTGAAAAAATGCTTACCAAAGACCGAAAAAACAGATTTTGATTTATGCCTTGTTCACTCATATGCCCTTTGCACAACAATGTTTATTCATGCCTCCAAATAGCTTTATGCATCATTGATTGCCTAAACATAGAAATTATTTCATGGAGAACAATAAAAATTTCAATTAAAGCAATTACAAGTATGTTGATAAGTAGGAATGCCAATAAAAAAAAAACTTATTAATGCCCAATCTAGAGAAGTTGTTGTAAAGGCAAGAGAAGTAGTGCTTCAAATGACTTATGTGCTAAATAAACCCTTTCAAACACCTTTTGCATAGCAAGTCTCCATATGCTCTTTAATCACAAGCACACATGAATCATTAATGCTCTGATACCAATGTAAAGCAGTAAAAGATTTACATTGCACACAAAATTAAAGAATTTCATTATAATCATTCAACACATCACATCCAAATACATTGGCTTTTTAAAGCCATTATTTTCCTGTTACGGGAATAACTTCCACCTAACTAACTAACCTAATAACTAATTATTAAATGTAAACCTTAATTTCCTAACATTAAGAAGCCTCTTTGACATAAACCCTAGATCTAAAAATGTAATTTATCACACAAACAAAAACTGAAATTGACAAAACAAGTACAAATCTACAAATGAGATGCAGAGATAAACGTGTGACTAAAAGTAGAGACTAAATTGTAAAGGCAGGGGCATGGGCACCCTACACTTGAGATGATGCATTTTTGAGATTTGAAAACTCTAAAAGATAGACTACAATCTACACTGTGTTTTTTGTGGCTGGCTCTTGATAAAACCTTTGGATTTGACCTACACACATGAAAAGAGGGGGAAAGGTTGTGTTGTATATGGGCTTGCCTAAGTCAAAACCCTTTTTGGTGTTTCCACCTCCAGGTATGGCAAATAATGATGATCAAGAGGGCATGCTCTAGGTCAAACAATAATAATTGACTGAAATGATAAATTATAAATGGATAATGTTACCTTAGGCATGAAACCCTTGTTGAAGGGATGGATGCCTTGATTGCTTGATAGACCCGCAAGAGATTAGTCCACAAAACACAATAGATAGTTGTAGCTAGCATGTAGAGAATAACTCATACATCTTCATTAAAATGGCATGATTGATCATAATAGTTTCTTGATATAATTGATTCCTTCTTCCTAATGACTTGAAAGCATGGTCTTAATTGATGAATGTGATGTAATAATGTTGCTAATTCTACCCTTGAATTGCCTTGACTACTTTTTAGGAGCCTCAATTGCTCAATAGATTTTCTAGGATTTTGAAAGTCAGTCAAATATGCAAAAAAACTCCCTGCACCAATCTATCAGAGGAGAGAATGTGCAAATTTCTACCATTTCAAACCCTTATTCAATTACAATAAAGAAGATGCACATAACAAGTAAAGATAAACAATAACACAGATACAAGAATAAACACATAATACCAAATATACATGGGAAAACCCTTTCGAGAAAAAAACTCTCTCCAAAAACACATCTCAATCTATATTATTTAGCAACAAGGGGTTACAATATAGTATCAAAGCAATGCTCTTCAAGAGTCTCACACTACAACAAGAATCTAAAGCAATCCTGACAACATCACAACATCTCAACAATTCTTCAATCTTTCGTACTAAAAATACATTAAGGCATCAAGTATTTATAATACTTCAACATGAAGAGGGTGCCAAAACTTGCCACAAGCAAATTCCTCACCCAAGTGTGAACATGAGTTCATTATGACATGTAATAGTCAGAACCCATAACTTTAGGCTTTTTCTATTTCTAACACCTATCTCCTTAAAATTAGCTTCCATTCAACATGCAAGGCACCTATACACATGTAATTGCCACATGCACACTTGGGTGCCTCCATAAAAGTAGCTTGACTATCATAGTGTAGCATAGAAATTGTCATACATAACTTATAGTTGTCATAACCTGTCATTGCAAGTTGTCATAGTCTATCATAGTCATGACATAGCAACTTATGACAAAAGCCATCAAATTTAGGACCTCCAAAGTGGGATGCCTACCTCCACAATTTTAACTTACAAATTGCATGTCACCTTCCATGTAGGATGCCACCTCACTGGAGGTCCCAAAAAGTGAAAACAAAGTTGGTAGGCAATAAACTTAGGAAATAATTAAATAAACACCGAATAATAAATTAAATGCTAAGACTCAAAGGTTGAGACACCTTAATCTTAATAGATTTCAAATGGTGAAAAAGGCTTTGTATTTATATGCATTTCTTTAGTTCCCATTAAATTAATTACCAAGCAACAAGTGAATTCAAATTTTTAAATGTTAAAATGCCAACACCAACATATTCAAATTAGGGCCAAACTAGGTCGGACAAGGGTGTTAGCGCCCTAGTCCAGACCTATTTTGGGGCCATAAGTGTTGAAAAATGAATATTAGATAATAATCCCCAATTTAATCTTGATTTCCCCAAAACGATAATAAAACAAGCAAATTATAAGCACAATTAGGTCTAGGCACATAAGGGGGAGCTAAATCTAGTGTGAAATTATCAAAGTTGACAATTTACGACACTACAATTATAATATGCCAATATTTTAATGAATTTCTCTCATGTCCCCAAAAACACATTCCAAGGAACATTGAGACACATGAATGACATAAGATTACAAGGTTAATGTCACCTATCCTAACATTTATTTGTATAGCTTTCATGAACTTCAACTTTGTAAGCCCTTATGGATTAAGCCTTGTTGCCACTTTTGCAATTTATAATGCATATTGTGTACAAGTGAATGCCCCAATAGAATAAGTTGCATTGAGAGCTAGGATCAACAAGTTTGTTCACCTTTGTTTTCTTAACTTGCACTTTGAGTTGGAAATTGTTCATATCTTCTTGTTCCTTTTATGCACCCTAGCCTTTCATCTACATCTAAACAGTCATCAATCTCTATGTCATCCATGAGGGTTAAAATGAACTTCTAATCAATCTCTACCTCATCCTGATTCTTTGGGGGCAACCCTAGATGCAACTTCTAATAGCTGCATCAACATATCCATTATAATACAATGGCTATGATGATTCCTAGGTTCCTTACATTAATGTACAACAACAATATTTTGTAGTGTAGTCTTCCATATTTTGTCCACCACCTTGCTTGAAATAGGGCCACTTAATCTTTTGATCAATTTTATGCCCAATTAGATAGAATTTTTACACAACAATTCGTTGAACTCATCCCAACTAATAACAACAGGGTTAACATTGAGCACACTAAATGTGTCTGATGTGGGTTAAGACTTCCAAGCCTCCCCCTCTAGTTTTGAGAGGTTTCATGTTATGAGGCCATAAGCAACTCCAATGGTCGCTTCTTGAAGGTTGACGATTCCACTTCCTACATGGGGCACTCAACTTTTGCTCACATTCTGAATGACATTGACATCTTCAAGTCTCTTTTTGGGGATGTAGTTTTGATGGTTTGGGAAAGGCCTTGGGCTCAACCTTTTGATTATGAGGGTCTCCCCTTTAGATGTCGCCCTTGCTTCTCCATCAATCACCTAGCTACAAATTGTCCTCTCACGTCATAAGGGCACTGCTACTTGGTGGAAGAATGCTAAAGAAGATCACTTGATTATTCATGCTCCTAATTCTCCGTTGGATGGCTCCTCACAAGATGATGACATGTCCTTAGTTTCTAATGCAGCTCCAACATGTCTTTCAACCCTACTAGGGAACCTCCTACCCCAACCTTACAACTCATTTTGCCCAAACTTTGAATCAGCCCCTAGCTACTCGTGTTGGAAGGCCACTTTTCACCTCACTGTTTTGGGTCTCCTTTCACATTAATAGGCTCTTTGTGGGGGATGCTCTATTACTTCCCCTTGTTCTAAGAATTTGGAAGATAATGTCTCTTAGAATATTGTAAGAAGGAAGAAAGGTCTTCCTAAATCACTTTCACAAACTCATGCTGGCATATTGGGTGAGAGGACAATTTGTTCTAGGCTTGGCATCGTTTAGGTGACCAAAAGAGAAATCTTACGAAGATACCTATTACAGAATAATACCACTCTGTACTATCACTTTTCTCTTAAAGTTATTTAAGTATTAGCAACAGATTTAATGGATTAAATATTACAATTAAGATAACTTACAAGATGTGATGTTATTTTAAAATAGACGTGAATAACCAATGTGAAATTCAACAAGCGATAATTTAGTAAGAATTCCAAAGTAAATAATTAACACAGTAAATGTAGACGTGAATTGTACCTTAGGTGGTGCATATTGGAAGGAAGCATAATAAATGGCTAGTGTTGCTGGTGCCATTTCAGCCATTTGTGGGCCAAACTTGATACTCTCTCGCAGTTCCTTTGAGTTTAACCACATCTATGAATATCTATATAAACATGGAGCCAATTGTTTTATTTCTTTACCGTGTAATGGGAACACATTTTCCCCAACATGTTTCCAACGATTTCCACCCATAGTTTCCTTTCCAAGACTATTGGGACATACAAAATCTCCTTATTTAATAATGTTGTCCAAAATGTGGAGCAATAACAAGTGATATAATGAATTTTTATAACGTCTATTTGTTAGCCATTTTGCTAAATTCAGCCTTGAAAAGATGCTATGAAAAAGATTACTACTTTTGTGAAAAGATGCGAATTTCAATAACAAAATGTTCAGCCAAATAAACATCAAATTAGAAACCGAGCAACTAAGAACAAGCATGAAAATATACAATGGCAAATGCAATTGTCTCTTCTCAATAAAAGATACGGTAAGAATGTTATCTTCCTACATATAATTATCAGCTGAAATTATGTAGACATACTAACTATATTCGTTAGTCAAGTCTACAGCAAGCACATATGTTCTATGGATTCATTCCCCAACAATCCATCATATATTTTATTGTAGTGTAATCTACAGTTTCATTTATGATAAGAAAAAATCTTTCAACTGTGGATGCCAAATTCATAATCCACTCTGAGGTCAATCGCTATTCGCATATAGATATATTTGTTGAAAGAAATTGTTCCAAGACACGTACTACTCTTGCAATGTTGATTAACTAGTGGGAAGTAAGCTGAACATTTAATTGCGAAAATGTGGATAAGTGATTAACTAGATCCTTTATTTTAACGAGCAATGCTTTATTTTACATGAAATTTTCTTCAATGAAGAATACACCCTTTTTTGCAAATAAAATTTAACCTAGTCTTCGTTAGAAATGTATGAAGGATATGGACTACATCTCTGCAAAGGGAGCACAACTTTTGATCCAAATGCATAAGCGACCTACCATTTACAGAAAGAATACAAAAACCCACTTCATGGCAAGCTGCATGAGAACATAAAAGCAGCATTTACGTAACTTAAAACTCCAACAGGAAAATCATTTGCACGTACCTCAGGACCATTTTCTTATATATTACACAGCTGTTCATCCTGCAAATCATTGTGGATAAACAAAGTTGCCAAAAGTCGGCATTCATTTATTTGCTTCTTCTTCATATCCCCATGCCCTTCCACTCCTGCCTTTTATATAAGAATAGGACGGTTCTCTCTCTTTTTGCATTTCCAATCCTTGATAGCTTCTCAAGGAAAGAAATTCAGCTCCAGATTTTGCAGTATTTTTCATAACAAGAGAATTTGCAGAGTTTTCATGAAGCTGAAGAGCTTTTTCTGTAGCATTTGCAAGAATAATAGCTCTCTCCTCTTTCTCAACATCATCTGTGCATAGAATAAATGATGAGAATGTTAAAGCTGTGAAAAATTGAATAACTTATCAATGAGATTCTAAAAGTTTGATGCAAAACGATAACTTATTTTTGATAATAAAAAGAACTAATACTCTAATTGAAGGAAAAAGTATGAAGGTACAAATATGGCTTAACCCAAATAGTAAAATATAAAAATTAAATAAAATACCCTTCCCTAAATGTCCTCACACCAGTTGAGGTGATAATCAGAACTAACAAAAAGTGCCTTTACGTGCCAGGGTATATTGAATAAGCAGACTGTCGGACTGATGATGACTCTAGAGTATGCTGGACCATTTTGACCTAAATGAGGAATGAGGATAACCCTCCAAAGTAGTCATAGAATTCAAGTGCAACAAAAGGGTACGGGTATCCAATGCATAAATTTTATGAAATGCAGAGTGTGTCCTGGGGATGTTTTTAGTCTGCCCATGGAAACAGAGACATTTCAGGAGCTTGGGGACAGAGATGAAACCATAGCAACAAAGATACTTTGGGGGGAATTTTGGTGAGCCAAAAAATTCGGATTTAGTCCAGAAAAATTGGAAAAAATATATATTTTTTTTCAAAAAATGTAGAAAAAAGCATTAAAAGAGAGAGAGAGACAGAGGCATAGAAAGAGAAAAAGAACCTGCAGATTTTTTAATTTAAATGCATTTTATTAGCATAGAGATATAGAGAGCATATAAAAATGAGAGTTAATTCAGCATTAAAACTAACTGATATACCTTCTATTTAATACTTGTGAAAAATATTCAGCAGAGGGGTTAACATTAAAAACTGACAGATATTCCTTCTAGGTCTCTTCTTAGTTAACAACTATGTTATCAGAAATGAGAAATATGAAACATGACAGCAACAAAAATGCAACGGAGAACAAAGTTAGAAAAGATTGCATGTAAGAAACAGTATATATGTAGAATAATTTTTATATATAATTAATTTTATTTACTATTAAATATTATAAAAATTAAATAACTTAAAATAATTTAAAATTTCATTCTATAAGGTAAGATTAAGACTGTCATTCTATATGAAAGATGGTGATTCGCGAAAAAAGCAGAGATAGTGGTGATAGGCAGATAGATTTCAGGAGGCAGGCGGAGAAGCAGGTACAGGTTTGCACAAGATAAGCAGTAAAGGTTGGTAAGTTGAATATTGAAGACACCTGGCCAGCAATCAATGCAGAGAACAATTGGGATTTGGGGAGAATTAAGGAAAAGGCAGGCAAGGAAGAGGGGGAAGACTGAGCCTCCAGATATGTTTGAGATACCAGTTTTCAATGTGAATTTGGACATCAAAATGGAGATCCCAACAATAAATCTTCAAATAATATTTTGAATCCGGCTGTCGAAGGGTTAAAGAGGAGGGCGGTTATAGCTAAATTTATCAGAATCTGGCCTACAATGAACCAGATTAAAAATTGAATGTGAAAACATTGGCCGGATTGCCCCTGTCCATCGATCAGTGTTCTTGCATTAGGGTTTTTGCAAATAACCTTGCAGACCAAAGAAGATAGGGACAAAAACTTGAGGGAAAGGCCATGATTTATGGGAAACTTGGGCTTGTACCTACATGCTTGCTCCCTAGGCTTTTATCTACCCAAGGAATTGATGAAAGAAGCACCATTGCAGATCAAGCTGTACAAGCTTCCAAATGAACTTCGGTTGCAAGAAATTTTCAAAGAGATTGGTAACTCACTAGAGGAACATGTTTATAGTTCTAGAGCTAAAGAGAATAAGGAATTGTCCTCTTATACTAGGATTTGTGTAAAAGTGGATTTGGGTAGGCCAATCCATCCTGCGATTAATCTCAAGTCTTCAATAGGTTCATAGGTGCAGGAGTTGGACTGTGAATGCTTGCTTATTTGGTGTTTTAAGTGTTGGAAAATTGGTCATGTAGCAAGGAGGTGTGGAGAAGGAAAGATAGTCGAGAGGAGCCCCCAAAAGCAAATTCAAAAAGGTTGGTGGGAAATGCCTCAGCACCGTACTACAAATATGAATTTCAGCAAGGTTGATGAAGGAACGAAGCCAAGAGATGGAGAGAAGGGTGAGAGGACAAATAATAAGGCTCTTGGGGCAAAGGTGATGCTAGCAAGTGAAGAGATTGAACTAGGGGAAATTGAAGGAGACGAGGAGGAAGATTTTCTTTCGCAATCAAGAGAATAATAGGTCGAAAGCATTGTAGAAGATGGTGATAGTGAAGAGAGATTTGTCAAGAGCACTTTTGAAGAAAAAAATGGTCTAAAGGATTCAAGCATGGCTAGCAAGAAGGGGAAGAGATGGTGCCTTAAGCCGCAACATGTATTAGATATGGGGAATTTGAAAGGAAGAGGGTGAAGAATGGATGCAAGGCAAAGGTAGCGCAACAACGGAAGATATGGAGAAGGAAACTAAGGCCTCAATAACAAAATCTCGTCATAATGGAGGTGAAAACCTCCTCCTAAAGAAACTATGAAGCTACTAAGCTCTAATACAAGGGAGCTAATGCCCCTAAAAAACCTCATTTGGTTAAATAGCTTGTAGAGGATAAAAATTTTGGCATCTTATTGTTGTAGGAGACTAAGGTCAATGGGGAAGATTTAAGAAAGCTTTTGTCCAATGTTTGGAAGGTGAGTGAGATTACTATGGTAGATTCGAAGGCACAATTGAGGGTCTCACTATTCTTTGGGACCATAGAAGGCTATCGAGTAGTTTGCTACAATCAGCACACAACTCAATTCATGTTTTTTTCTTGAGTGTTCAAATAGGAGACAGATTCATTTGCTCAAATATTAAAGGTTCTATAGGGGTTCATCCCATAGTGCAATGGTTAAGATGTGGCATTGTTGTTGTTGCCACAAGGGTTCAAACCTTTGTTGGGCCATTGTGATCGCAAGAACTAAGCCTCCATTGATCCAATGTGCTTGCAGGCTTGACCCACAGTGTTGAGGCTACCGATGGTGTTCATGCCATGAGACAAACATTTAGGCCTGTGCTGTTCCAATCCCTTGCTAGGCTGGTGTGCTCGTGGGCTCAATGCCTTGGTTGGGCTACCGTGTTCCTGGGCTTGGACTGTTCACTTGCGTTCATGCCGAGGAGGAGGTCCCCCGTTTGTGGCCTCCATATTGGCTCAGGCCAGACCAAAATTTCTGAGATACTGATCAAAAAAAAATACTAAAGGTTCTATAACAATGATTTTGAAAGAAAGACAATGTAGGAAGAGCTAAGGGATTTTTTCTCCCACTATGAAGATGCCAATTGGGTGGCAAGGGAGACTTCATTGTAACTTTAAACCAAAGGAAGAGGAGGGTAGTATTCCTAGGCTGTCCACGGGATGTATAGCCTTCAAGGCCTAAGTGCTCAAATCAATCTTTATGGCTAATTACATAGTTTAGAACTTTAGACTATGTTGTTGTGATTCTATTATGTTCAACAATACATAATACAAATTTATAGGACTTACATCTCCTATATTAGAGGAGAGCACCTATAACCACTCCTTTACATAGACAAGTTATTCTAACAACTCGCACTACAATCTCCACAAACATTCGTACAACCAATATTACAATATTATATTATCCTATACACATGATATTCTAATGTTCATACTAACAAACATATCACGAGGGATTTGTGACTAGATCCGAACAAATAACTAATAATGTAATATTCCTAACAGATTCTTGATGGAATTATCATAGACCATGAAGCCTTTAATTCAACCAAGTGTAGGAGAAAGGATGGGATGTTATTAATCCTAGACATGATTACACTTTTGATAGGGTGTCTTGGGAACTTTTGTCAATGGTTCTTCACAAGTTTGGTTTCAACAATGACTAGTGCAAATGGATCCATAGTTGCATCAATTTTGATCAATGGACCCTCCACAATATTTTTGTGGCTAAATGTGGTCTCAAGCAAGAGGATCACCTATCCCCCTTGCTTTTCTTCATTATTGCTAAAGTCTTGGGGAGGCCTTTGAAGGCTGAAGCTTTGAAGGCTGAAGCTAAGTTAAGGAACCTCAAGGGGCTGCAAATTACATCAAGGTTGAATACTATCACCCACCTCCAATTTCTTGATGACACCCTTCTATTTGGCAAAGCCACTACCAAGGAGGCCAAGGAGGCAAGGGCACTCAAGAAAGTATTGGAAAAATTTGAAAGGGCGACAAGCTAGAAGATTAAACCAAACAAGTCTAAGATTTTCTTTCTCAAGGAGCATTGTGAGGATTCTTGAAACATTCAAGATATTTTGGGATTGAGATAGGGAAACTTACAAAGATCATTCGTTTGGTGTGGTTACAAGGGATCAAAAGAAGTCTAATCTTGTGAAATGGTCGAGGGTGTGTGCTAGCAAAAACGAGGAAGGTTTGGGTTTTGGAGAGTGCAAACGAATAAATAGAGCTCTAGTGATGAAACTCCTTTGGCAATTTTACTTGAAGAACGATAGATTCTAGAGCCATATTCTTCAATGTAAGTATATGGAGGGAGGACCAATGGAAAGCTTGTTCACAATGAATCCAATTACTAGGGGTTCAAGGGTTTGGAATTTCCTATGTATATGCAAGGATTGGATTAAGAAAGATTTGAGATGAGTATTTGTGAAGGGGGATAAGGTAAATTTCTAGAGGGAGGTGAGGATTAGTAAGTAGGCTCTCACCAACTTTGAGGATTCCAAGCCCCTTGCTTCTCACTTTGAGGAGGTAGTGGGAGAGAGTTCGGTGGATTACATGGTGGATGATGGAGCAATAAAGGTTTGGATAATACTAGATGCCCCCCTATTTGCAATTGCAAGCAATGTGTAGGCAAATTGAGAATCTCCTTAGAAGATGACCCATCCCCTTAAGGAATACGAAGGACATAATAGTTTGGAATATGAATAAATCAAGTGGTGTTAAGGTCAAAAAGGCTTATAAAAGCTAATCCCTTCCTTTGGATCGTTATGAATAGGAGAGCCCTCACTTGGGATAGGCTAAGAAAGATGGGGGGGTCAGGTCCCTCAATCTGTTGTTTCTATAAGGAGCAAAAGAGGAAACCATTGCCCATATCTTCATATATTGTTCTTTTGTAGGGAAGATTTGAAGTTGATTTTTTTGAAATTGGGGTTAATGGGACCTCTTTAAAGTAATGTGTTACGAGTTGATTAGAAGTTGGAACTTGAAAATCAAGTCCCCACAATTGCTTCTAAGTTGGGAATTATCCCCAACAATGGCGATTTGAAATTTGTGGTTGGAAAGGAACAAGAGGATATTTCTAGAGAAGGTAACACATGAGGAGCAGAATTGGGATTGGATTGAAACTATTCTACAAGAACTAGGGGAGGCTAGGGATAAGGAAGAGTGGGATTACGAGGACAAGGAACTTCCTTGGGTAAAAACATAGCCAAGAGTCAAGTGGCTACATAGAGGTAGAAAGCACAAACATTTAGAGGCGATGGTACAATTATTCCCCCCAAAGCCAGGATGGATTAGGTTTAGTTTTGATGGAACGATAAAAGACAATCCAAGGCCTACAGAAGAATAGGTTTTAGAGATGATAAAGATCAATTGTTGGTAATAGGAGACTTTGCTTTGATAGGGATACCAATAATATGGCTAAGAGGTGGGTTGCCATGGGGACATAGATTAGCCTGGTTAGAGAAGGAGATTCTAAAATCATAATAAATCAATTGAAGGGAGAGATTGTGGTTCATGATTGCTAGATACAATACTCTTAGAGTCAAAGGATATGGCTAAAAAATTTGACAATCTTATTTTTTCATATTAAGAAAAAAGGAAATAAGGCGGTGGACTACTAGCCAAATCAAGGGGTCAACTAGTCAATAGCAAGTGGGAGGTTTGAAAGATTGTGGAAGAATGACTTCCTAAAGGAGGTGAGGTCTCTATTGATTAAGGACCTACAAGGTCCTTAGGTCTGATAAGGGGCATGTTCTAGTGTGTCAAGCAACTGGCAGATTTATGATAATTAGTGGGAAGGTGGCAGATGTCTCCCCCCACCAAATCTTTGGATTGAATACTCACATGTAGAGCAAGGGACTAGGATTTACTGCATTGTATGTCATTGGCTTGGGTGGCTTTTTAATAAGCATTACTCGTTGGTTGTGTGAAATAATGATCCAAAGTGTGCTACGCCCTTAAGCCTATGGTGTGCATGGGGATATGAGTAGTCAACTAGTGCCTACCACAACTCTTAATTAAGTTATTTGATCATTAATATGGTCTTATATAAGTAGTTAAGTCAATTTGAGCAGCATCCATGGCATAAGTAGAGTATATATAGGTGGTAGTGGTTAGTTTGTTAGCATCATATTATGAATTGTGTTCTTCTTGGAGACTTTTGGAGGTTTGCCCCATCGAAGTGACTTACTATTCTCAAGTATTTGCATCATATTTCCTCTAACATTCTTCTCTTGTGCAAGTTATTTCATTACAAGTGGTATCAAAGCATTGTCTTGGCACCTGAAGGAAAAAACAAACCAAATTTTTTTTATTTTTAAGGTCAAACTGTGAAGCACATAGCTCTCTCAACTTGGCTAATTCTTTTCTAATTTTTGAAGGGTTTATCAAGGACATACTTAAGTTGCTACAGTCAATATTTGAGATCAATTGGAGCAGATTTGAACAAAGTATTGCAAAATTAGGATATCCACCAAATGTGCTCCCAAGGCTGCAAATCGGCAAAAAATAAAAAATAAAAATTTGGAGGGTTGATCAAGAATGTATTGAAGATACTATAATCCAGATTTGAGCTCATTTGGAGCAGTATTGGAGTTATCACAAAATTAAGGTTTCCACCAAATTTACTCCCAAGGTTGCAAATTAGCGAATTTCTTGGAGATTTTCTTATGAGAAGTGAGATCTAAGCCCTTGTAAGTTACAATGAAAATTTCAGATTATTTGGAATTGTTTTGTGTAATTTATTGCAAAATTATTTTGCCACAACATGGTAGGGCTTCAACAAGTGGCAAGGGAAGGTGAAGAGCACTCAATAATATTGAGAGGGGGGGGTGCGGGGCAGGGGAGTAGTGACGTAAATCAGTATAACCTTTTACTTTTTCAAAACTTAATTAACCACAGCAGTAATATTTCAAAACTTAATCATCGACAACAATAACACACATGCAAGATCTAAAAATAAGGAACACAAGACGAACACACAATTTATGTGGAAACCCTTGCGAGAGAAAACCACGGCAAAATATTTGCTTATATAGATCTTCTTGTAGGCATCAACCTACTTTATTAACAAAGCTTCTTTCATAGGCAACAACCCACAAGAGACACCAATCCCCACAATTGAGCACCAGCTCTGCAAGACACACCAATCTCTTCTAATGAGAGGCACCAACCTCTTAATCTCCTTAATTAGAAGGCACCAACCTCCTAATGAACAATATAATAATTTATTTGCGACTTATTCTTAGATCTACCCTAAATCACCTTCATAAATCTGCTCACTAATTCACCAAAATCTGCCTTTAGAATCTCCTAAAAATTTCTTCATAAATTCTGCCATAAAGCTTTGATAAATCTGCTCATATGTCTCATAATTATGCTCATATGTCTTCACACTTAAATGCCTTTTAATTTTGCTCTTTACATGAATGATATTCAATGAATTGCTTGGATTCAAATGATCTTCACAATCTCTTCAAATATTCTTACCAAGAGAGATGACTTTTTGAAGCAACACATACATTCAAAATGGATGCAACCTTTAAATGCACCTCTTAATCTTCAAATTTGGGCGCCTAGATAGGGTCAGCCCAAAAGAGAAGCATTAATTTAATTTTAATTTTTAAATCCGCAAAATGGGCCGCCAACATGAGAAGGGTCGACCTCACACAAACAAAATATTTTGCAATTTTTAATTTATTTCTTTTACTTCCCCAAGAGGGGTGCCAACCAAGGGGGGTCACAAATATTTATTTCATTTTAAATTTTACTCCAAACCATGGCCACCAACATTCAACCACGAACTTCTTCCTCAACCTTTGACATCAATGACAACAATTTCCAACAAAAGGAATCTTGTCACAATTAGAAAAATTCTAGACAAGGATGTTACAATAAGTGAGAAGATGGGTTCTATAGATATTGAATTTATGAGGGAGAAAACACCAAGGTCAAAGATGAGATTTCAACATTGATGAGATGTCAACATTATCAAAAGAAATTGATTCTCATGAATGCTATGGAATATAAGGGAGTGGATTCACAACATA
>VDFB02213699.1:129517-156763 GCA_007258455.2 Sequoia sempervirens
GTTATAACTTATGTAAAATATTTGCTTGTGTTTAATAATATATGGCTTAATGTTGTTTTCCAAATCACCTAGGGTTGAGTTTACCTCCTCTACTTAGGTTCTGCCCTAAACAACTGAAGCTTTTGGGTAACAATTAGTGTTTCTAGGAATGTAGGAGCTTTTGTTTTGCGTAAAGTACTTCCATTTGGGTAGTTTGATATAGAGTAGAGCAATGTTTGATCCCTTCAGCTTCTATGGGCTCCTTTTGTGTGGTTATCTTGAGGATATTTGCTTACACAGTTAGTTATATGTACTTCTATTATATGGCATTATTTTTCAATCTTATCTTGGGTTTACCTGCTTCAGATTCAAGTTAAGATCTTTTTTGGTTTTAGTATTAAATACATTTTCAATTCTTGGAGATCCTTTGACGTTCCTATGTAATTCTCAATTTGAGTGCTTTTGAGTCCCATTGACCTGCTTTGGTCATTTCTGGGCATAAATATAGTTTCTTTATTTCTTTCTTCATGTTTAGAATTTTTTATTGCACCCAATTTTAAAAAAATTGGACCGGCTTTTTGTGAAATATGTTATGAAGCAAGAAAACAGTACTATCACAATAATTCAGTGCATTAAATATTTTTCCTGTGCCATTTGAGTGTTAGAAAACTATATATGGAACATTATCAAACATGGCTTTCATGATTTTTTTTTGCAGTTAGATATGATCCTGTATGCAAACTTTTGTTGAAAAATGTTCCAAGTCAGAATAAGACCTTAAAACGCAGGTAAGTTGATGAGCTTATCTTAAATCACTTGATTCATTTGGTATTCTGGGTAGATAAGCAAATCTGTCTTCATTGGTTAGCAATTCGAGATACTTACTTGTATTGATATTGGCTATTCAGATAAACTTATGATAAGCATATACATAAACTTACATGCTCATTATGTTCCGGTAATGTTTCAGGTATTATCTTGTAGAGCGAGCAAAAGATGCAGACATTGTTGGTATTGTTGTCGGTACACTTGGTATTGGTATGTTTTCTGCAAAATTTCCATAACTATGCTAAAAACTTAATTCAGTTTTTGCATTCTTTAAGCACCACTAGGCTTCTATCTGTTTGATGTATTTGGTTTTATCATTCAACACAATGGTAAAACATTCCAGATGGACATCATTACATACTATTACTTGTGATTGGGATGGTGTGCACTGTTGTGGCTGTATTAATATGTTTTATTGAACTAGAGAAGCTTAAATGTTTTTCTTCATGGAAAATTATAAATCTGGTATATTACTTGTTTGTTGCTGAGGCATCTTGTTTCTTTTGATTAGTTATAATGTCCCCTTGTAAATTCTTATTATCTTAGTGAGCATTTAGCCTTCGACTGTTTGAAGGTCAACTTTCGAGACATGGAAATGACTTTTGGGATGCTAGTTTAGTTTCCTTTTAGAGAGCATTTCCAGTTCATAAGAGATAAGAGCAATGTTTCAATTTTGATGGTTGATGCGAGGGATGTGGACCTTACAATATGTAAATTTTTAATTACTTTGCTACAATATCTTCTTGAAAAAACCTAAATCATTGATTTATAATAAATTAAAAAACAATTAAAGATATATTAATAAATCACAATGTAAAATCTTACTTGTCATTTATGATGCAGAAAAATATAATTTAAATGTATTAATTTCTAAAACAAATAAGATTTTATATAACATCAAAATACACATTTATCACATAGTGCAAGTCAGAGATATTAGAGATAATGACTGAAATTATAAAATGGTAAAGGCCACTGAAAAATCATTATTTTCTTGTTTTTCTTATTTGCTTTAACATGGGGGAAATCTCCTGCCTAGGGCTGACATATGTGGGACAGATGGGACATATTTGTTGTCTCTTCAGACTTCTGGAAGACATTCCCATGTCTTCAAGACATAGGAAATGTAGCAAACATGCCCATGACCCAAGGACAAGTCCCTTGTGGAACTGGATTATGCTTTATAAACTTACAATGTGCATAAGGCTTTTTGTTCCATGCTAAGTTGCCCGTTTTGGTTCCAGTTCATAAATTCAGTTTGCAAATCTAGTAAAATTATTTTTGGGGTTCAGTTAGTCCACACAAAACACACACACACAAATATATTTGCAGCCTAAAAGTAGGAATTAAGTTTAGAATACCAAATTGTATTGTATAATCAACAAAACCACCATAAAATCCAATGCCATTTAAAATATAAATAATAAATAATATAAAATAGTCATTGTTCAAACTTCAACTTGAATATTAAAACAATGATATCAAGTTCCATAATTTTCAGCGAAATATGGATATGGCTTGTCAAATGCAGCATGTTGGGAAGTCGAAGCATCCAAGTCAGTATGTTTTGGTTTTATATCCCACAATATGCCACAACTTTGTGCCCCTTTATTTATAGCCATGTTGTTTGTGCAAAAGGAGGTGCAAGTTGGAATGCATGTATAGTAAGTTCTCTACCATTTTTGAGTGAAATTAGTTGCATTTTATTTAGTGGATGGAGTATGTGCTCCAATTCCTCTCAAATGTAGATGAACTAGCAACCTATAAAGACAAAGTAGAGAGATAGAGTTATACATTATAAAAATTAAAATTTTAAAAAATTATAAATGAAAATTAAAAAAAAAACATCGGTGAACTTGTGATAAAATTTTGATTACAAGATGTGTTAGGTGTTGGACTTGTTGTCCATGGTAGTACCATCAACTACGAGCATCCTTCTTGCACTTATCGTAATGAGCCTCAATACTTTGACCACTGGAGTATACAAAATCAATGAATTTACTCATGACTACATCTTGCAAATTAAGATCAAGGAAGAGTCTATGAAATGTTGTTGTGTACGCTTGAGTGACTTCAAAATCTCTATATTCGGCAATCATTGTTGGCATAGGAAAAACCTCAATACTATAGTATTTTAGACTCAATTTTGAAGGCAAGAAAATGTTGTTGGGTGGTCATTGTGTTCCACCTCTCTTCAATAATTTTGCGCACTTGTTTGAAGAAAGGTTTTTTAGGATCTTTCTTTTACTTACTTATGATGGTCTTCATCTTCTCAATTATTGAGTCAATGCGATCATTTATCCCTTCCAAGCAAGACTTGTCCATGTTGGTTAATTTATCATACTCAAAATGGACTTGGTGAACTAAGGAGATATTTTACCTGATTCCACCAAGAGTCATCTAGGATTATGTGCTTAATATTTGTTGCCCTCTCAGTGTTGCCTTGCCTCCATATGGAAAAAAAATGGCTAATGCCATGCTAAAAAGTGCCTCTTGAACCTTCACAAGTTGTCTCAAGGTGATTGTGTTAGAGGCAAAATTTTCATAACAACCTATTAAAAAATAAAAATAAAATAATTAAAAGGTTAAAACAAACTTGAACGAAGAATACATAATCAAATTAAGTTTAAAAAAATAAATTTCCAAAAAACTAAAGTGAAATTGAAATATAAAATTTTATATTGCTTCACTTAACTTCAATAGCTTCAATTTTGAAAATGATCTAAATGTATTGTAACATGTGGCGATTGGTGATGAACATTTCAATCTCTTCAACCTTTGCATACAATTTTTTGATCCAATCAATTTAACTGCCAATCTTTTGTAGCAGAAGGTTGAGGGAGCGGATAGCACATGGTGTCCAAAGGATGTGTGAATAATGTTCTTCAACCAACAAACCAATAACTCTATAGTTCTTTGTGTTATCCATTATGACTTGGACAACATTATGAGGTCCCACTTCCTAAATGGTTGTGATGAGGATGCTAGCAACAAATTAACCATTCTTCACTTCCCCCTCATAATCCATGACTCTAAAAAACAATGCCCCTTTAGAGAATACTGCATTGACATTGATCCAGGGCTGATTTTTAGCATGCTTCCATACATAAAAAACAATGGACACCTTTGTCTTGACCCATGTGGGATTCATTGAATCTTCTATAGACTTGATTTTCTTTTCCAATAAGGTGCCACTCACTTTTTCATAACTCAAACCCTTGTACCCTTTTGGAGCCTCATTAATTTTTCTCACCATTTTTGCCAATATGGTGAGCAAATAACATTGAAAGCCAACCCATTTGCTTAAATACATCTTGCTATGTGTTGAGACTCATTTTGAAATGACATTTGCAAAGGTCTCTTTGGTCTTTTATTTGTAAGGTGTTTTTCTTGAGTAGTGTAAAAAATGGGGAGCTCTCTACTTCAACACACTAGTATTAGGTGGGGGCATAGGGGGCTTCATTCTTTGAGATCTTCTCTTTATTAAATGATGATTAAACTTCGTCTGTTTGCTCCTGCTCATGAATATACACTATCACTTGTTCCAATTGCATAGGTGCACCAACCTTGCTAGGGCAAGGCTTGATGCCTTGTTTGAGAATGCCACACAAATGTGCTTTCACCCTACTATATGAACTCGAATACTTGACATCACACTTTGCAAACCCAAATATAGCCTGACCACCTGCAATTGTTTGCATCATATCAATGTACTTCCAAAGATGAGAACTTGGGTTTGTTTTTCTTATGGCAACAAGTTTTATAAGCAACACATTTAAAACAAATAAAAACATATATATAAAAGCTAAGTCTTTTGATATTTTAAATATAGTGATATATTCCTAGAAAAATGAAAGGAAAACAAGAAGTAGAACACAAAATAAGAGTTTGTTTGTAAAACAAAAAATTTAAATTCTTTTCAAAAATCTTCTTTTATGATCTTCTTGGTAGCTAATGGACACTTGCACATCTGTAGAAATAGCAATGCAGCCACTTTGGAACCTTCAATGATCAATCTTCAGCTCTTTTTGTGTAATGACAAGGAATGGTATTTGTCTTTTGCAATCAAAATGAGGTAAAAATGAGTTTGTTTCAGTGTTTCAAGTGCTTTAGATAGCATTTTTAGGGTTGGGGATTTGTTTTAGTGTCTCATAGTCAAAGTCCAAGGTAAGAAATTACAAAAAAAGCAGAAAAAAATTTAAAAGCTCATTAAAAAACAGGCAGGTTTGCCACGTGTTCGTTTTGGTTTTGTTTGATCTGTCCAGGATGGACCCACAGTATTTTGCTTGCACCTTGTCAGAATCTGCAGGCACACCATATTGAACCACAGATCTGGTTCAAACCGGACCTGCATCCAGCTGCATACCCCAGTTAATCAGCAACATAGTTTCCATGCATTGCCATGAAGCTGTGTAGTAAGATTCAATGTTATTTCTTTTATATTTGCTCCAAGATTTCCAGTACTTATTTGTACTCGCTTTTGTCAAATTCAATTGGTGACTTGTTGAAAATGGCATGTGTAATTATTTTATAATATTTGTTCTTAATTTCTCTTACTGAACATGTCATTACAGCTGGCTATCGAGAAGCTATTTGTCAGCTCAAGAAACTAATTAAGGAAGCAGGAAAGAAATCTTACACTTTTGTGATGGGACGACCAAATCCAGCCAAGCTTGCAAATTTTCCTGAGGTATTTTAGCCTCATGTCATGGGATCAGAATATCCAGATTTAAGTTACATACTTCCTTTTTATATACCTTTTCTTTTTGTAGAAGTGACTGCACCAGTCTCATTTACTCATTTTGTTATTACCATTTTGGCAGTGCAATATTTTTGTTTATGTTGCCTGTGCACAAACAGCATTATTAGACAGCAAAGAGTTCTTGGCACCTCTTATTACACCATTTGAAGCTGTACTTGCTTTTAGAAGGTAATTAATTCCAAAATATTATTTTGGTTCTTTGTTTTTCCTAATAAAATAACATTCCGAGGAAAAAAGTAAGGGGTATCTAATCTTTCCTTTCAGGCAATGCTACCTAACAAAAAACAGAAGTTTTTGAGTATAACAAACTAACGATCATGTTTTCACTTCCTTTCTTTACATTTTATAGTTTTTATATCATTCATTTATTAATTTAATCTGTTGCATATTGACCATGTTCTTTTTTCTGTCGAGAGAAATTTAGAATAAATTAATATGACGGTCATAATATTAATTAAAGTCAAAAGGTTAACATTAAAGTTGGTTATTGAACTCCCAAAATAAAAGTGGTATGTTATGCAATAATGTGTATCGGTTGCAGTTAGGGCAATTTCATTTATAGTTGTTATAGGATTTTTCTATTTCAAGAATAAACGCTCTGGCTTCTGCTATCTGTTTAAGGGCTATATGATTATGGAGTCTCTGAAGGAAACAAGCCTTTTCATTTTCCATTGTTTTCTTATAATATTATAGTGTTGTCTATTGGTCCAAGCTTCAAGCATTGCATATATACCGCTAAGATGATTCTAGGTTGAAGTTTCTTGTTCATTAAATTCTTAGGTTTTGACCAGGTGTATAAAGTTTTGCATATTAATTTGTGTTTTGACTTTGATCCTCGAGATGCAAAATTTGGTAGGAACTGTATAATCTCTTGACTTAACCAATTTTACCCAACTTACGTTCTACTGATTTAACTCTTCTTTATGCAATTACATGATTTGTTATTTGCCATGGTCAATGGGTTGGGGGGGTGTGGATGGGGCAGGGGGGAAATTCAACTGTTCTAAATTTCTAATAGTAGTGTTACTATCCTCCCATGGGATATCTGCACACACCTGAAAAGTACAAGAAATTTTTTGTTTGACTTCAATAATACTAGGTCTAACTTAGAGGAAGATCACGGAATCTAGTAGGTCTAGTTTGGATGAATATTGTCACCAAAACATGCTTGCAGACAGGTATCTCTTGCCCTGAGGCATTGCTAACGTAGGACTTAAATTGTCTTGTCTGCCTAATCCAAAACAAATATAGTGATCTGATCTCAAATTATTTTGGAACTTGGTAATGCAATTAGATCCAATAGAGGTCTTAGTCCATCTTGGACAGGAGTTATCATGAATATGTACACAACTAACTTTGGTCCTATCTCAGGGAGTCAGGACAAGGTAAATTACCAGAACTGGCTTCATACCAAGCCATAGAAAACATGGTAATTGGGCCTTGTCTTTAATGAAATTTACCATGGTTGGGTTCTACATTGGGATACAAATTTGGAGTAGTTCATGTGTTGACTAGTATGGCAGCATTTATGACATAGCAACTCATTTATGACAATCCATTTTATCATCATTATGAACCACTGATCAAACAAGACACATGCCTTGTGATATACTGGTCAAGAAAAAAATTCACTGCTCAGTAGCAAAATTTTGGTTTTCTAATCAATGCGGCAGTTAAAACAGTTAATGCAGTTGAAATCAGCCAAAAGCAGTCCTCTTGGTCAACACAGCAGAAAATAGTCAAGAGAAGGTCAGATCACTCATGGTTATATGGTTTAGTCTTGTTAATGTGATCTCTGACATCAGACATGCAGTCAGCCTTTAAGTCCACTTCATCTGGTCCTAAAAGTCAACACAGGTTAAAGGAGAGAAACTTGATGAAAATGAACCGTTTTATCAGATTATTGAACTTACGTGTATGGTTTTCCAAGAAGTAATTGATGCTTACTTTACTAGCAGCGTAAACATGAAATTTACTGCCAAGTTGCTCTCCTCAGCAAGAAGGAAATTGACAGGATAAACTTCAAACAAAATAGTAAAAAACAGTTTTCTTTGGGACTATTGTCATTTTTCCAGCAAGAAATGGATATTGTATTGCTTAATATGCTATTTTTCTCATAATTGTGAATGCTAATTTTCCCATTTCAATTTAAGCAAAATGCTTGGATTATATATAATTGTATGCAGACAAGCTATCTCCATTGTGAGCACTTGATACCATGATTCATCAATTTGTGCCATTAGTTTCCTTCACTAACTTACCATTTGCATGCTATTTTATATGTATAGGTTCAGTATGAAGAAAGAAGTTGTACATCACTGGGATTTCTTCCATTTAATAGACATCTCTTGCTTCAAAAAATGGCTCATTTGAATAATCTTGTATTGCATTTACTTCTGTAAAAAATTTACAACTTTTTAAAACAGACAAAACTGATGTACAAAACCTTTTCTGCATAGGGGAAGCCAATGGACAGGCTCATATTTCCTCGATTTTAAAAAGTTAGTAGAGCTTCCTGCAGTAGTGGCCAAAGATAGATCTGAAGAAATGCACTTTTCATTTATCAAAGGTGGATATGTTGGTGATGATGCATGCCCAGGTAAACACATCTAAACATAAAGGATTGATGTAATGCCAAATGTGAACATCCAAACATATATATGTTCATTCTTTCAAAATTCTGTTCATCTTTGGATAGAATGCTCTGGTGTAAAAGGGTATTACCTAGGTTTATAAATGAGAATTGCTTGCCTTTTGTATAACCTTTTAGCTTCAACTAAATGGACTTATCCCAAAATTGTCCATTTAACTCTTCCTTTTGGAAACAGTATGTTTGGGAATTCATTATGTAAAAATGAGAATACCAACAATCTTGCCTTGTGCTAATGCAAGTAGTGCATGGTCAGGAGCACAGATTGGCCAGATGAAGAAAACAATTCAAATATGTTCTCTATTCCATCTTTTGAGCTGTTCCATACACAGCATTGCTCTGAAAATGTTTCTTTGATTGTTCCTTACTATCTTTTTCCTTTAGGAATTGTATTCAGTTCATGCTTGGTGGATTCATTGATTTTTTATCTTGATCTTTTGTTATCTGGATTTTGGCTACAAGTTCTTGATTTTGTCATTCACCATCCTGGCTTTTAATTGATTTTGTGTCAATCTCACTACAGCATTCAGCTGATTATGCTGGCAGCTATGTCACATTCTTTTGCAAGTTCATTTTTCTAGAAAGTTACCATACACCCATTCTGCAGTGAAATTCAGTTTCATGTTCACAACCTTTTAATATATGCGTTCCATTTTCTTTACGTCTAGACATGCATTAGCATCCTTATTCCTAGTCATTTATTCAAAGGTTGTCTTCTACTAATGGTAGGGATTCCCACCAAAGGAAACTTTTCCTATTTGCTTTTCATTCCTTCATTTTCATTTCGGGCAACATATTTGCTTAATAGATTTTCAGTGTTCCCTGAGTTTTGAGGGCAAGGGGATGCAATTTTGAGGATGACATTTTTTTTTTCCTGATTTTGGGGGCAAGAAATTTTTTTCCTGGATTTTGGGGATGAGATTTTTTTTTTTTACTTTTTATTTTTTAAATGGTTTTAATTTTGAATTTAGTTCTTTTTATCCAACTTTTTATTAGTCTAGATTTTAGGGATGGCAAGGAGATGACTATTAATATAATATATAAAAATAATTATTTATTATCTTAATTCATTATCATTTACTTGTGAAACACAAGTAGCCTTAATGATTAAGGAAACAATAAAGACCAAATATAATTTTTTTATGGTCCTTAAGAATTCTCATACTCCCTCAAATGCTCCACTTTCATATGATATAGTTTTAAAAGGTTTAATATGGTCATTCAACCATCAAATTTGATTGCTTTTCAAAATAAACATTATAATAATTGTTGCCTTAGTTAAAAGAGGAAGAATGAATAGAGGAGAACTCAAATCCAAATCATGGAATGAGATGCATTCCCATTGGTCAAGAAAATTTCGTTTCTTATTTTCCATTGGTGAATGGAGATCTAAAGGATTGCAGCTGCAACGAGATCAGTGATAAGGCCAGATTAGTGATTGCCCCTCCATATCTATGCACATCTTCATCAGTGGTGCCATATTCCATACTTGTTTTGAAAAGAAAGGTCATAAAAAAATTGTCTACAGGTGAAATGCAGCTAACGATAAGCATTGGTAAAATAAAAACTCTCAGTTGTGCCACTACTCTAGCTAGACCTTGTCGTCAAGCCCCAAATAGATACAAAATCCACTTTCCATTATGCTTTGATAGATCACCATACCCTTTTCAAAAGATTTTATTTTATCATAGGCTCAAGGTATGGTAGTAAAGTTCATATTTTAGATTTTTGGCAAAACTTGGCCATGTTTGCAAGATGGTGGACCTTGCTAATGGTCATCATTCTTGGCAGCAATGTTTTTTCTTTTCTTTTTTGTCTATTTTAAAATTGCAGGCCATTAGGGAGGTCCTTATGTACTTGGGGGTGCTAGGGTGCCCCCTTGGCATTCCATAACAAGGGAATGTCCTCATAAGCATTCCCCAAATTGGAGATGTCTTGGGGACATCCATGTGTTCTTCTTTTATATGGGGATAGGACAGGGATATTAAAGTAATGTTTTATCTTGTAATGGTCAATTAGTTTTTAGGATAGACTTTAGGAATCTTCTTTAATAAAGTTATGTTGACTTTAGATATTTTTCCTATGAATTGTCATCCTTATCCTCCGTGGATAAGATTTACCTTTTTGCTTTATGAGTTGTCAATCTTATCCTATGAGTTGTCATCCTTATCCTTTGTGGTTAAGATATTTGTCATCCTTATCCTCCGTGGATAAGATTTACCTTTTTGCTTTATGAGTTGTCAATCTTATCCTATGAGTTGTCATCCTTATCCTTTGTGGATAAGATATTTGTCATCCTTATCCTCTGTGGATAAGATATTTGTAATCCTATGTAAGGATGCTTTTGCTCCTTATTTTTGAATAGATTATTATGCAATCTTGGCTAACGTTCTGTGTGTTGTTTTTGTAATAGGGATGTTTCCTCCATAGAAGTAGACATCATCTGCAAAAAATCAAAATTAATCATATGAGTAAATGTTGTTGAGGTCATCGAAAAAATCATGAGAACAAGAATTATCTACAACACCAAAATATCCTTCCACACAAGAGAGAGATAATGAAAATATTGTTATGGTAATGCCTATATTATCGAATTGCTAAAAAATTAGGCCAATTTTGGGTATGAAACATCTTAGAATTGGAGTCTACATGGAATCGACGTGGAATCGGTTAGGGTTCAAAAAATTTTCCCCTAAATTTTGTTGATTTCCTAACCTTTGAAAAACCTTAAACAACATTCTTTGCTCTCAAAAATTAAAAACCCTAAATGTAACCTTGGTCTACATTACAAATAAGAACCTCGTTTTGTTTCAGACAATAACTATGAATTGATAAATAATATTTTAATTGTCTAATGGCATTTCATGAATAGAAATGGGTACTCTAAAACACCACCCCATAGAGAGAAAAGTAGCGTTCTTTGATGGCCCCTGGCCATATGAGAATTAGAATAAGTGACACGGAATAATAATGATTAAATATTCTCTATTGTTTCGAGAAAAGCTATATTAAGGTGCTAAATGAGGTAATGGCTAGGATGCTCCTTGCTGGCTAGGATGCTCCTTGCTCCGCTGCTTCTAGAATTGTGCTTGGAACTACAACTAGTTTATCATATTGATCTAGTTGAATTGCTTATGCTTCAACAAGCAAAGGAACCAAGCGAATGGAAGGAAGCAAGTACTAAAGATGTTTCTGGATTTTATCCCATCATGTATTATACAATCTCTAAAATAGTTTCATTTATATTTATTATATATTAATATATAATTTAAAATAATTTAATAATTAATATTATAAAAGTAGTTTAATAATTTAAACTATTTTATACTATATTAGTATATTGTTTATTAAACTATATATTAATAATTATAGAATAAAATTATAAATTAAGAATAATCTAAAATTTAAAAATTATAAAAATGTTAATGGGCCCTTAGTCTATTGGTACAATTGAATGGCTTTGAATGACCTACCAGGGATCATGTCTTGTTGAGTGCAAGGCCCTGACATCATAAGGGATGAGGCTGGGATCATGTATTGGGTGACTTTGGTGGAATGGATACCCCTTAGTCCTTGGCTCTCAAAGAGATTTTGATGTATGGCTTGCGCTCTCGTATTGGGTAGCTAAAACAATTCTGGGTTTGATATAAAACCCTCTAAAATAAAAAATAAAAAATTGTATACTTGTACAACATTATTAAATATAAATATATTTATTTTTAATTGATATTGTATATTTAATTTTTAATATAATTAATATATTTAACTTTTAATGTATATATATTTAATTTTTAATATATATATATTTATGATTTTTTATATGTTTTTTGTACAGACATACCCAAACGTATCTATCCCCCTGGAAAATTTGTTGTATTGGTTTATTGTACCCACATACCTAATTTCAATTTTGATTCCAATTTGACAACTTAGGATAATACTCATACAATGCTATACAAGGCAATGAAATAAAATGTACATAGAGAACACTTGTATATATAGGCAAGGGTGAGACATAGGACAACATGAGATTATGAAAAATGTCATGATCTCATGTATTGAGATATAGAAAGTAAATGCCTTAAGTAACAAAGGAAATAGGTTAGGTAATATACCAGATTCACACCAACACCCTCCCTTAAGTGTAAGTTAGAGAGGAAAAAGTAAAGAGCAAAAGACTCAAAAGTGGGTCTTGACAACAAAGCCTGAGGTACCTATGAACAAAAGATCTTCGACAAACAAAGAAAAGGAGAAAACACATTAGTAAAAAATTCCTCCCCAAAAGAGAGAAAACATGTACAAGATGACCCATCCCCCAAGGACAACTTCCTTTACACCAAGCATCGATTGCAAGTGAAGATAATAAGGTGATGCTAAAGGCTAAGTGAAGATGTCCACAACTTGCTCTTTAGTAGACAAATACTTCAAGTCGAGGACATCATCTTGGATGAGCAATCAAATGAAGTGCATGTGCATCTCAATATGCTTAGTCTATTGATGATTCATTAGGTTGCATGAAATATGTATGGTAATTTGATTATCATTAGAAAGAGCAGTGGGGTGGTAAGGGGGAAAGCCAAACTCCGCCTATTGGCTAAGCCAAACAACTTCTTGGCTAGCAAGAACCACTCCTTGATACTCAGCCTTTGTAGATGAAATGCAAGTTGTTCACTTTTTGCAAGACCATGCAATCAGATTAGAACCAAGGAAGTAGACAAAACTAGAAGTAGATTTCAATCATGAACATCATGATCCCAATTTGAGTTAATGAAGCCCACAATTTGAGAAGCTCAAGATGTGTAGTGAATGCCAAAATGTAAAGTGCCTTGGATATACCTCAAGATACATTTTGATGCTTCCCAATGATTCTCATGAGGATCTTGAAAGAAACAAGAGGCAAGACCAATTGCAAGGGAAATGTTAGGATGACTATGTGTCAAGTACAAAAGACTACCAACCAACTATCGATACAATGTAGCATCAACTCAGGTTGCAATGCAGTTGGTCAATGGTGTGACACCTAATTGAAATGGAGTGGTAGCAAGCTTGCAATCAACAATGCAAGATCTTTGAAGCAAATCAAGTGAAAAATGGAAATCCCCTTGGAAGACTAAGGAAGAAATGGAGAAGCTCAAGATCATTTATATCAATCTGCTCTATCAATGCTCTTTGAACACCCTAAATCATGGAGGTGGAGCTATTTGTGAGAATCAAGTCATCCACATACAAAACAAGTATCTAAAAATTCTCTACATGTCTTTGAGTGTAAACTATTAGATTGGAATGGCAATGGAAGAAACTAGAGGCATGCAAGAAGCTATCCATCTTATCATACCAAGCTTGAGAGGCTTGTTTGAGACCATAAAATGAATGACGAAGCTTGCAAACAAGTGAAGAGTTTCAAACAAAACCTGGAGGCTACTCCATATAGATCTCATGAAGATCACTGTGCAAGAAGGCACTCTTCACATCCATTTGATAAATTGACCATTCCTATAATGCAATAAGAGAAAGTACAAGAAGATACAATGCATCTTGGTAGCAAAGCTCTCATCAATGTGATGAGCACAAGCTTATATTGACAAGGGGGGGTGAATCAGTATAAGATTATCTTTTACCCTTTTTAAAATTAACAATCACAATAACTTCAAATGCAAAATACCAACGAATAATAACACAAGAGGAACACAAGATTTATTTGGAAACCCTTTCGGGAGAAAACCATGGCAAATTATTGCTTATATAAGAATTTCTTACAAACATGGTAGGCACCAACCTACTTGGAGACACGAATCCCCAAAACTTGAGCACTAAACTCAATATGAGACACCAATCTCTTTTAATATGAAGCACCAACCTCTTGATAGATGAAGTATTTGTTCTCCTTAATAATCTTCCTTCAAAAATCTGCCTTAAAATGATCTTCAATTAATTTCTCTTCTCAAATCTGCTAGTGTATAAATGATTTATCATCTTATTCTCCACGCTCTCTTTTCCACAATCCTCAAACTTTATTTATATCTTCACAAAAGGAGGTGACTTCATGAATAGATGCATTGCTTCAAAAATGAGATGACTCTTCATTATATACCTCTTCAATGTGTCTTTTCATCTCCAAAATTGGGCGCACTATATAGGGGTCGACCTCTATAAAGAATGAATTTATTTTGAACGAATTTGTTTTATTTTTAAACAACACCAAAGTGCATGCCACATTAGGGGGGTCAGCCCATGCAAGTAATATAAATTTGTTTTCCCAAAAAAAATGGCCACCATTATGAGGAGGGGGTCAACCCAAATTAAAGATAATTTAATTTAATTTTTGAACTTCACAAGGAGGGCACTAAGCATGATGAAGTCGGCCAGCAAGGATATTATTTTATTGCTGCATTGTAAGGATAGGAATTGCCTTTGTAATTTCACCTTGATTTGTCTTGACTTGCTATCAATTTTATCATCAATCTCCCATATGCCTTTGACATCAATGACAATAATTCTAATTATCTCCCCCTTTGTCATTGATGGCAACCCTACATAAAATAATTTGGGAATGTAGTAAAAACATGATACTTCCCCTGTCTCTATTGCTCCCCCTTTCTTTACTTCTCCCGCTTTGACATCAATGGCAAAAGGAATCCTCAAAGATGTAAGATAGTGTAATGATGATCTCCCCTTGAATATCATCCCCTTGAATAATGCATTTCATCAATGACTAGAGGATGGGGATATCACCCCCAACTTTTGTCTAAGATACTCAAATGTCTCTTTTGGAAGAGGCTTTGTAAAGTTGTCTGCAATCTATTCCTGTGTAGCAATATATTCTACTTCACTTGCTGGTTTGCCACTTACTCCCTTGAGAAATGATATTTGATTGGAAAGTGTTCGGTTTGAGAGTGCATAATAGGATTCTTTGATATATTGATTGCACTTATATTATCACAAAATATGGATATGGGATGATCATATTCTACCTTGATATCACTCAATGTTTGCTTCATCCATAGAACCCGAATGCAACAAGAGGCTGCTGCTATATACTCTGCCTTTGCTTTGGATAGGAAATTGAAGCCTATTTCTTACTCAACCACAATACAAGACAAGAAATTGGTTAGGTAATGTTTCTCATTCACACTAACAGACATGAATTGTTGGTTTAATGATTTTTTCCTCCAAACTATTGTGATTTTATGAAGAATTTGTGGGTAACAATTTGTTGCAGCTTTTTTCCTTACTAATTGCAAAATAATTGCGATATAAACTTCTAAATCATGTGTAATTGTGGGCTATGCCTGTTTTTTGCTTTATTTGACCAATTTGAACCTTTGGATGATGTTTTGGGTGGATGATGTTTTGGGAAAAATAGGGTTTTAAATGCATTTTGTTTCATTTGTTTGATTGAACAAATTTATTGTCATTTTTGAGTCTTTTTAAGAAAGCAACAACAAGGATGACGACTTGAATGATTGCTCCTTTAGGCTTAGGCTCATGATTGCTACTTGGTCAATCCTTTCCATATTTAATGGCCATTTCTATCTTTCACAACGTGTTTGTAGGAAAATACCGCTGTTTTTTTTCATTCGCAGTCCTTTTTTTTCCTTAAACTTCCTTTTATATCTTTATTATGTGTTGATTGTTATCAAAGCTCCTCATGGTTCGTTCCTTATAATGAAGCCCTTTTTTTTTTAATTTGATTTTTCACATTGTTTTACTGCCAACTGTTTTCTACTTTTATTTTTATTTTTTGGGACTACTAGACTTTTTTAATGTTAAAAATTATAAAATGGAATATAATTAAAGAAGTTTAATATGTTCTAATTTTTTTGTATATAGAGTTTTAATAATTTGTTAATATTTTAAAAATATGTTAATAACTTGTTTTTAATTATAATTTTTTTCATTTAATTCTTTTTTATAATATTTTTTATTTCTAATAAGCTTGGGATAGTCACCCACGGGCTACAAGAAAAGAGTAGTTAAGCCTAGATTTTGGTAGTTGTTAGGCTTGCCAAATCCTACACTATCCCTTTGTATTTCTCATCATTTTAAAATAACCTCCAAACTTTTCTGACTAAGAAAATTTCTCTTGTTCAAGAGGCATGCAATTGTATATACATTTCACAACTCGACCACATTCCTTAACAAAAAAAACCACACTTGAAGTAACTGATCCACAAAGCTGAGAAATAGAAGAGGAAAATAAACTAGAACACAAACTCAAATATTATAATCTATAATACTACATTATTAATACTATCAACTATCTTGAAATTATCACCCCACTAAGCATATAGATCAGCCAAAAAAATCACATCAACCTTCCGATTTTAAACAACAAACTACAAGAGGCCGTATGGGGGCAGATACCATCCCCATCCTATGCCAATGTCGATGAAACATAGAAACCATGGTGGAGGGGCAAATTAAGTATTCTGTGGAATTATTAATCATGTCCTCACCTTCTACCTACTCCTTCCTCCTATCACAGAAATTGTTCTTCCCTTTTTCCTTTGTGCTTCGTTGTTTTCCTTTCCTATTATTATATGAGGAGTCCATCTCAAAAAGAGCAAAAATCTAGAGTCGAAACACCCAATAGAAGCCTTTCTAAACTAGAGACATCATACAATCCTCCCACATAGTAAAAACTATAAAATCAACAAGCACTTTGTAATGAAATAACTTGCACAAGAAAATAATATAATAGGAAATATGCTGGAAATACTTGATAATACTTGTGAATCCTAAGCTATTTTGTGCGAGAAAACCTCCAAAAGTCTCCAAAAAAAACACAATTCACGATATGATTTTAATAAACTAATCACTACCTCTTAAATATACCCCACTGATGCCATGCATGCCACCTAGGATGACTTAACTACCTATATAAGATTATGTTAATGATCATATAACTTAATTAAGAGCTATGTAGCCACACGCTAACTACTCATATCCCTATTTACACTATAGGATTAAGGGCATGGCATGCACCCCTTCAAACAGACGTCTTCAATGTTGATAGACTGTGGATGCTTCTACAAAAATCTTCATCTTCCCATGTGAAATCTTCAATAGAAAAATTCTTCCATTGAATGTTGTACTTGATGATAGTCCTAGTCCTCAACTTCTTTGTGCATGTTTGGAGAATTAGCTCTGGATCCAAGATGATTCATCACTCTTCATCCAACTTTGGTAACATTGTTTGTGTTAAAATTTCATGTTGATCTATTTGCCTCTTCATTTTGTTATGTGCCTTTGCCTTGTTCTCCTTGAGACTAGAAGGCACCTCTTGCCGGTGCTAAATATGTTCTTCCATTGCTCTAACCTTTTGGTGTACCTTTGAAGAAGAGGTGAAAGATGGTAGATGGTATCCTAACATTGATTGAATGGCTTGATTTGGATCTCTTTTGGGAGGCAATTGTTTTGGCCTATCCCTCAAAATAGCTTGCAAATTTGATGTAGGAACCTTTGATTGTTGCAGTTCCAATGACAATAATTGAGCCACACTCCTATCTACCACCTTGTTAAAGATCTTTTGCATTTGGTGCTAGTTTACCATTTGTGGATGCTTTGCACATAGCCCTCTTAGTTCAAATGTTTTATCCTTTGAGTGGAAATGCATGAACAGTTCTTGAATGTTCATCCCTATTGTTCCTGAGGTAGTGAGCCATTGGATTCCCAAAACAATGTTTTTTCCAGCTATTGGGATAGCAAACATAGGACAATCAAGCATGTAGTCTCCAATGGTGAACTTAATACTTTGGCATTCCTTTGAACAAGTGTTTGTACAGCCATCTGCAATCATAACCTGAAACTTAGGGGATGGGTAAATGGAATAGTTCAATTGTGCTGCCAATTTTACTATTGTATTGCTTGAGTCAATGAATACTATTACCTTTTGTTGTTTAAGAAAACCTGCTACCGAAAGGGCTTGTGGGATGCTAGTACTAGACAATGCATGGAAAGAGCTAGTTGGTTGGAAATATTTTTGAGTCTTCCATAACCACTACTACCTCTTCATTCTTTTCTTCATCATATGTGCCCTCAATGTAGAACAATTTCTTCTTAGGACATTTATGTCCTCTATTGTATTTCCATCATAGTTGAGGCATAACCTTTTGGCTCCTTTTCTTCAATTTGTTGAGGCACCAATCTCATAGGTTGAAATGATGATTGCAGGGTTCCTCCATCCTTTGTTGGCCAACTTTTTTCCCTCTACTTGTCTTGCCATAATCATTGTTTGGTACATAGAAGTTGGATTTAACATGCACACCTCATATATGATCCTTAAATCCCATAGAAATAATTCCTTAATATTTTCCTATATAACATGCTCCACTTTTAAAGACAAAGTTTGGAATTGTTAACGTAATCTTTGACCATGTCTATTTGTTTTAATTTGGTAAATTGGCTGAAGTAGCTATACATGAGATTGTCACCACAATGTGTGATGAGTTCCTCTTGGAAAATAGGCCGTGTGACAACATATACCTTCTTTTTCTTCTCTTCACATATCCAACAATACCAAATGAATTGGTATGGTTCCAACTATAAGGATGCCATTGCAACCTTCAATAGACATGGAACATGTTGAAGATCAAAGAACTGCTTCATTTGGCAAAGCCAATTGGTGGGTTCTTGCCATCAAACTTTTGCATGTCCGTCTTTGGTGTGAAGTGCCTAGCCATAGAATTATTTGGGTGGTGATCCATTCTCAGAATAAAGTCAATCCCAAAAGCATCATGTCCTTTAGAAGACACATTGTCTTCCCAAATATTATGTTGTGAATCCACTCCCTTATATTCCATAGCATTCATGAGAATCAATTTCTTTTGATAATGTTGACATCTCATCAATGTTGAAATCTCATCTTTGACCTTGGTGTTTTCTCCCTCATAAATTCAATATCTATAGAACCCATCTTCTCACTTATTGTAACATCCTTGTCTAGAATTTTTCTAATTGTGACAAGATTCCTTTTGTTGGAAATTGTTGTCATTGATGTCAAAGGTTGAGGAAGAAGTTCGTGGTTGAATGTTGGTGGCCATGGTTTGGAGTAAAATTTAAAATGAAATAAATATTTGTGACCCCCCTTGGTTGGCACCCCTCTTGGGGAAGTAAAAGAAATAAATTAAAAATTGCAAAATATTTTGTTTGTGTGAGGTCGACCCTTCTCATGTTGGCGGCCCATTTTGCGGATTTAAAAATTAAAATTAAATTAATGCTTCTCTTTTGGGCTGACCCTATCTAGGCGCCCAAATTTGAAGATTAAGAGGTGCATTTAAAGGTTGCATCCATTTTGAATGTATGTGTTGCTTCAAAAAGTCATCTCTCTTGGTAAGAATATTTGAAGAGATTGTGAAGATCATTTGAATCCAAGCAATTCATTGAATATCATTCATGTAAAGAGCAAAATTAAAAGGCATTTAAGTGTGAAGACATATGAGCATAATTATGAGACATATGAGCAGATTTATCAAAGCTTTATGGCAGAATTTATGAAGAAATTTTTAGGAGATTCTAAAGGCAGATTTTGGTGAATTAGTGAGCAGATTTATGAAGGTGATTTAGGGTAGATCTAAGAATAAGTCGCAAATAAATTATTATATTGTTCATTAGGAGGTTGGTGCCTTCTAATTAAGGAGATTAAGAGGTTGGTGCCTCTCATTAGAAGAGATTGGTGTGTCTTGCAGAGCTGGTGCTCAATTGTGGGGATTGGTGTCTCTTGTGGGTTGTTGCCTATGAAAGAAGCTTTGTTAATAAAGTAGGTTGATGCCTACAAGAAGATCTATATAAGCAAATATTTTGCCGTGGTTTTCTCTCGCAAGGGTTTCCACATAAATTGTGTGTTCGTCTTGTGTTCCTTATTTTTAGATCTTGCATGTGTGTTATTGTTGTCGATGATTAAGTTTTGAAATATTACTGCTGTGGTTAATTAAGTTTTGAAAAAGTAAAAGGTTATACTGATTTACGTCACTACTCCCCTGCCCCGCACCCCCCCCTCTCAATATTATTGAGTGCTCTTCACCTTCCCTTGCCACTTGTTGAAGCCCTACCATGTTGTGGCAAAATAATTTTGCAATAAATTACACAAAACAATTCCAAATAATCTGAAATTTTCATTGTAACTTACAAGGGCTTAGATCTCACTTCTCATAAGAAAATCTCCAAGAAATTCGCTAATTTGCAACCTTGGGAGTAAATTTGGTGGAAACCTTAATTTTGTGATAACTCCAATACTGCTCCAAATGAGCTCAAATCTGGATTATAGTATCTTCAATACATTCTTGATCAACCCTCCAAATTTTTATTTTTTATTTTTTGCCGATTTGCAGCCTTGGGAGCACATTTGGTGGATATCCTAATTTTGCAATACTTTGTTCAAATCTGCTCCAATTGATCTCAAATATTGACTGTAGCAACTTAAGTATGTCCTTGATAAACCCTTCAAAAATTAGAAAAGAATTAGCCAAGTTGAGAGAGCTATGTGCTTCACAGTTTGACCTTAAAAATAAAAAAAATTTGGTTTGTTTTTTCCTTCAGGTGCCAAGACAATGCTTTGATACCACTTGTAATGAAATAACTTGCACAAGAGAAGAATGTTAGAGGAAATATGATGCAAATACTTGAGAATAGTAAGTCACTTCGATGGGGCAAACCTCCAAAAGTCTCCAAGAAGAACACAATTCATAATATGATGCTAACAAACTAACCACTACCACCTATATATACTCTACTTATGCCATGGATGCTGCTCAAATTGACTTAACTACTTATATAAGACCATATTAATGATCAAATAACTTAATTAAGAGTTGTGGTAGGCACTAGTTGACTACTCATATCCCCATGCACACCATAGGCTTAAGGGCGTAGCACACTTTGGATCATTATTTCACACAACCAACGAGTAATGCTTATTAAAAAGCCACCCAAGCCAATGACATACAATGCAGTAAATCCTAGTCCCTTGCTCTACATGTGAGTATTCAATCCAAAGATTTGGTGGGGGGAGACATCTGCCACCTTCCCACTAATTATCATAAATCTGCCAGTTGCTTGACACACTAGAACATGCCCCTTATCAGACCTAAGGACCTTGTAGGTCCTTAATCAATAGAGACCTCACCTCCTTTAGGAAGTCATTCTTCCACAATCTTTCAAACCTCCCACTTGCTATTGACTAGTTGACCCCTTGATTTGGCTAGTAGTCCACCGCCTTATTTCCTTTTTTCTTAATATGAAAAAATAAGATTGTCAAATTTTTTAGCCATATCCTTTGACTCTAAGAGTATTGTATCTAGCAATCATGAACCACAATCTCTCCCTTCAATTGATTTATTATGATTTTAGAATCTCCTTCTCTAACCAGGCTAATCTATGTCCCCATGGCAACCCACCTCTTAGCCATATTATTGGTATCCCTATCAAAGCAAAGTCTCCTATTACCAACAATTGATCTTTATCATCTCTAAAACCTATTCTTCTGTAGGCCTTGGATTGTCTTTTATCGTTCCATCAAAACTAAACCTAATCCATCCTGGCTTTGGGGGGAATAATTGTACCATCGCCTCTAAATGTTTGTGCTTTCTACCTCTATGTAGCCACTTGACTCTTGGCTATGTTTTTACCCAAGGAAGTTCCTTGTCCTCGTAATCCCACTCTTCCTTATCCCTAGCCTCCCCTAGTTCTTGTAGAATAGTTTCAATCCAATCCCAATTCTGCTCCTCATGTGTTACCTTCTCTAGAAATATCCTCTTGTTCCTTTCCAACCACAAATTTCAAATCGCCATTGTTGGGGATAATTCCCAACTTAGAAGCAATTGTGGGGACTTGATTTTCAAGTTCCAACTTCTAATCAACTCGTAACACATTACTTTAAAGAGGTCCCATTAACCCCAATTTCAAAAAAATCAACTTCAAATCTTCCCTACAAAAGAACAATATATGAAGATATGGGCAATGGTTTCCTCTTTTGCTCCTTATAGAAACAACAGATTGAGGGACCTGACCCCCCCATCTTTCTTAGCCTATCCCAAGTGAGGGCTCTCCTATTCATAACGATCCAAAGGAAGGGATTAGCTTTTATAAGCCTTTTTGACCTTAACACCACTTGATTTATTCATATTCCAAACTATTATGTCCTTCGTATTCCTTAAGGGGATGGGTCATCTTCTAAGGAGATTCTCAATTTGCCTACACATTGCTTGCAATTGCAAATAGGGGGGCATCTAGTATTATCCAAACCTTTATTGCTCCATCATCCACCATGTAATCCACCGAACTCTCTCCCACTACCTCCTCAAAGTGAGAAGCAAGGGGCTTGGAATCCTCAAAGTTGGTGAGAGCCTACTTACTAATCCTCACCTCCCTCTAGAAATTTACCTTATCCCCCTTCACAAATACTCATCTCAAATCTTTCTTAATCCAATCCTTGCATATACATAGGAAATTCCAAACCCTTGAACCCCTAGTAATTGGATTCATTGTGAACAAGCTTTCCATTGGTCCTCCCTCCATATACTTACATTGAAGAATATGGCTCTAGAATCTATCGTTCTTCAAGTAAAATTGCCAAAGGAGTTTCATCACTAGAGCTCTATTTATTCGTTTGCACTCTCCAAAACCCAAACCTTCCTCGTTTTTGCTAGCACACACCCTCGACCATTTCACAAGATTAGACTTCTTTTGATCCCTTGTAACCACACCAAACGAATGATCTTTGTAAGTTTCCCTATCTCAATCCCAAAATATCTTGAATGTTTCAAGAATCCTCACAATGCTCCTTGAGAAAGAAAATCTTAGACTTGTTTGGTTTAATCTTCTAGCTTGTCGCCCTTTCAAATTTTTCCAATACTTTCTTGAGTGCCCTTGCCTCCTTGGCCTCCTTGGTAGTGGCTTTGCCAAATAGAAGGGTGTCATCAAGAAATTGGAGGTGGGTGATAGTATTCAACCTTGATGTAATTTGCAGCCCCTTGAGGTTCCTTAACTTAGCTTCAGCCTTCAAAGCTTCAGCCTTCAAAGGCCTCCCCAAGACTTTAGCAATAATGAAGAAAAGCAAGGGGGATAGGTGATCCTCTTGCTTGAGACCACATTTAGCCACAAAAATATTGTGGAGGGTCCATTGATCAAAATTGATGCAACTATGGATCCATTTGCACTAGTCATTGTTGAAACCAAACTTGTGAAGAACCATTGACAAAAGTTCCCAAGACACCCTATCAAAAGTGTAATCATGTCTAGGATTAATAACATCCCATCCTTTCTCCTACACTTGGTTGAATTAAAGGCTTCATGGTCTATGATAATTCCATCAAGAATCTGTTAGGAATATTACATTATTAGTTATTTGTTCGGATCTAGTCACAAATCCCTCGTGATATGTTTGTTAGTATGAACATTAGAATATCATGTGTATAGGATAATATAATATTGTAATATTGGTTGTACGAATGTTTGTGGAGATTGTAGTGCGAGTTGTTAGAATAACTTGTCTATGTAAAGGAGTGGTTATAGGTGCTCTCCTCTAATATAGGAGATGTAAGTCCTATAAATTTGTATTATGTATTGTTGAACATAATAGAATCACAACAACATAGTCTAAAGTTCTAAACTATGTAATTAGCCATAAAGATTGATTTGAGCACTTAGGCCTTGAAGGCTATACATCCCGTGGACAGCCTAGGAATACTACCCTCCTCTTCCTTTGGTTTAAAGTTACAATGAAGTCTCCCTTGCCACCCAATTGGCATCTTCATAGTGGGAGAAAAAATCCCTTAGCTCTTCCTACATTGTCTTTCTTTCAAAATCATTGTTATAGAACCTTTAGTATTTTTTTTTGATCAGTATCTCAGAAATTTTGGTCTGGCCTGAGCCAATATGGAGGCCACAAACGGGGGACCTCCTCCTCGGCATGAACGCAAGTGAACAGTCCAAGCCCAGGAACACGGTAGCCCAACCAAGGCATTGAGCCCACGAGCACACCAGCCTAGCAAGGGATTGGAACAGCACAGGCCTAAATGTTTGTCTCATGGCATGAACACCATCGGTAGCCTCAACACTGTGGGTCAAGCCTGCAAGCACATTGGATCAATGGAGGCTTAGTTCTTGCGATCACAATGGCCCAACAAAGGTTTGAACCCTTGTGGCAACAACAACAATGCCACATCTTAACCATTGCACTATGGGATGAACCCCTATAGAACCTTTAATATTTGAGCAAATGAATCTGTCTCCTATTTGAACACTCAAGAAAAAAACATGAATTGAGTTGTGTGCTGATTGTAGCAAACTACTCGATAGCCTTCTATGGTCCCAAAGAATAGTGAGACCCTCAATTGTGCCTTCGAATCTACCATAGTAATCTCACTCACCTTCCAAACATTGGACAAAAGCTTTCTTAAATCTTCCCCATTGACCTTAGTCTCCTACAACAATAAGATGCCAAAATTTTTATCCTCTACAAGCTATTTAACCAAATGAGGTTTTTTAGGGGCATTAGCTCCCTTGTATTAGAGCTTAGTAGCTTCATAGTTTCTTTAGGAGGAGGTTTTCACCTCCATTATGACGAGATTTTGTTATTGAGGCCTTAGTTTCCTTCTCCATATCTTCCGTTGTTGCGCTACCTTTGCCTTGCATCCATTCTTCACCCTCTTCCTTTCAAATTCCCCATATCTAATACATGTTGCGGCTTAAGGCACCATCTCTTCCCCTTCTTGCTAGCCATGCTTGAATCCTTTAGACCATTTTTTTCTTCAAAAGTGCTCTTGACAAATCTCTCTTCACTATCACCATCTTCTACAATGCTTTCGACCTATTATTCTCTTGATTGCGAAAGAAAATCTTCCTCCTCGTCTCCTTCAATTTCCCCTAGTTCAATCTCTTCACTTGCTAGCATCACCTTTGCCCCAAGAGCCTTATTATTTGTCCTCTCACCCTTCTCTCCATCTCTTGGCTTCGTTCCTTCATCAACCTTGCTGAAATTCATATTTGTAGTACGGTGCTGAGGCATTTCCCACCAACCTTTTTGAATTTGCTTTTGGGGGCTCCTCTCGACTATCTTTCCTTCTCCACACCTCCTTGCTACATGACCAATTTTCCAACACTTAAAACACCAAATAAGCAAGCATTCACAGTCCAACTCCTGCACCTATGAACCTATTGAAGACTTGAGATTAATCGCAGGATGGATTGGCCTACCCAAATCCACTTTTACACAAATCCTAGTATAAGAGGACAATTCCTTATTCTCTTTAGCTCTAGAACTATAAACATGTTCCTCTAGTGAGTTACCAATCTCTTTGAAAATTTCTTGCAACCGAAGTTCATTTGGAAGCTTGTACAGCTTGATCTGCAATGGTGCTTCTTTCATCAATTCCTTGGGTAGATAAAAGCCTAGGGAGCAAGCATGTAGGTACAAGCCCAAGTTTCCCATAAATCATGGCCTTTCCCTCAAGTTTTTGTCCCTATCTTCTTTGGTCTGCAAGGTTATTTGCAAAAACCCTAATGCAAGAACACTGATCGATGGACAGGGGCAATCCGGCCAATGTTTTCACATTCAATTTTTAATCTGGTTCATTGTAGGCCAGATTCTGATAAATTTAGCTATAACCGCCCTCCTCTTTAACCCTTCGACAGCCGGATTCAAAATATTATTTGAAGATTTATTGTTGGGATCTCCATTTTGATGTCCAAATTCACATTGAAAACTGGTATCTCAAACATATCTGGAGGCTCAGTCTTCCCCCTCTTCCTTGCCTGCCTTTTCCTTAATTCTCCCCAAATCCCAATTGTTCTCTGCATTGATTGCTGGCCAGGTGTCTTCAATATTCAACTTACCAACCTTTACTGCTTATCTTGTGCAAACCTGTACCTGCTTCTCCGCCTGCCTCCTGAAATCTATCTGCCTATCACCACTATCTCTGCTTTTTTCGCGAATCACCATCTTTCATATAGAATGACAGTCTTAATCTTACCTTATAGAATGAAATTTTAAATTATTTTAAGTTATTTAATTTTTATAATATTTAATAGTAAATAAAATTAATTATATATAAAAATTATTCTACATATATACTGTTTCTTACATGCAATCTTTTCTAACTTTGTTCTCCGTTGCATTTTTGTTGCTGTCATGTTTCATATTTCTCATTTCTGATAACATAGTTGTTAACTAAGAAGAGACCTAGAAGGAATATCTGTCAGTTTTTAATGTTAACCCCTCTGCTGAATATTTTTCACAAGTATTAAATAGAAGGTATATCAGTTAGTTTTAATGCTGAATTAACTCTCATTTTTATATGCTCTCTATATCTCTATGCTAATAAAATGCATTTAAATTAAAAAATCTGCAGGTTCTTTTTCTCTTTCTATGCCTCTGTCTCTCTCTCTCTTTTAATGCTTTTTTCTACATTTTTTGAAAAAAAATATATATTTTTTCCAATTTTTCTGGACTAAATCCGAATTTTTTGGCTCACCAAAATTCCCCCCAAAGTATCTTTGTTGCTATGGTTTCATCTCTGTCCCCAAGCTCCTGAAATGTCTCTGTTTCCATGGGCAGACTAAAAACATCCCCAGGACACACTCTGCATTTCATAAAATTTATGCATTGGATACCCGTACCCTTTTGTTGCACTTGAATTCTATGACTACTTTGGAGGGTTATCCTCATTCCTCATTTAGGTCAAAATGGTCCAGCATACTCTAGAGTCATCATCAGTCCGACAGTCTGCTTATTCAATATACCCTGGCACGTAAAGGCACTTTTTGTTAGTTCTGATTATCACCTCAACTGGTGTGAGGACATTTAGGGAAGGGTATTTTATTTAATTTTTATATTTTACTATTTGGGTTAAGCCATATTTGTACCTTCATACTTTTTCCTTCAATTAGAGTATTAGTTCTTTTTATTATCAAAAATAAGTTATCGTTTTGCATCAAACTTTTAGAATCTCATTGATAAGTTATTCAATTTTTCACAGCTTTAACATTCTCATCATTTATTCTATGCACAGATGATGTTGAGAAAGAGGAG
>VDFB02213700.1:0-18233 GCA_007258455.2 Sequoia sempervirens
ATAATTTAATATTATAACTTAAGTGTTTTCCTTGAGGGGTGCGCCATCATGAAAAGGGGGCCAGTTTGACATTTAATTAATATTTAAATATTCAGTGGAGAACTATGGAGAATTGAAAATATTAAAATATGGATATTTCATTAAAACCCTATTTTCAAGCAAATCGCACTTTTGAGCTTATTTGAGGATTTTGCATTGGGAAGTGAGCCATTATGGATTATTGAGTTTGAAACTGATCAATTTTGGTCTGAGCCTGAGACTTTAGGGTTTCGTGTTCGATTGCCTTGGGGAACGAGCCATCTCCAACAGAAAGCAATTCAGAGAGTGTGCAATATCACTTGATCTATTGCCTACAGAGGTTTTCTCATTCAGAGTAAACTACAGAGCTTTCAGAGATTGTCTTTCATCTGAGATTCTTCAGTATTTGCATCCAGACAGTGTTTGCTTATCTTGGCGCACCATTCCAGAGGATTATACATTGATTTTGTTGAAGGCCGTACAAAAGTAACTGCAGATCTGACAGGCCGTACTTCTGTCAGGCCGTACCATCACAGAAACACGTGTTAGCTCATCTTGAGAAAAACGCCTTTCATACTTGCTTCTCAGTTGCATCAACAGTGGCGCCTACCTTGCTGGAGTCCTTGGCAGTCATCAGATAGCAGGAGAAGAAGGTCATTAATTTCTGCCGTACCATTCTGTACCTTCAGCCGTACCAGCAGATAACAGGTTCTTTTTACAATAAAAAATCATTATTCTATCTTGCATGTTGTCAGATCATTGTTATATGAAGATCATTTGATTAATAAAGGATACGCCTTCTTTCCTTATTATATTTCTCAAGCAAATTGAAGCCTTAGTATTTTTATTGAATTTATTTCAATTTTCTGTAAAAGCCGTACTGTTCAATAAATGCATTGAAAATCCAAAAATTGCAAAAAAAACACAAAAAAAACTCAAAAACGTCAGGAAAACTCAAAACTGCAGTCAGATTCAGTGTTAGGGGGAAACAGGGGTTTCTACAACAAACACCATGGAAACAGCAATGCACAACAAATCATTCTTTTGGATTAACAATGCTCTAGCTGCTGGTATTTCAATTCTTTTTCAATTCAGAAGGATTTAGATATAATCTGATATATTGGATGTTTGGACCCATCAGATAGAATATGAACACTGTTGTGCATTCCATATGTGAATCTATGCTGTTATTCTTCTCCTTTGGTGTATCTTCCTTCACAAGCTGAAGGACTTTTGAAAGAGTTTTGTAACTTTTCCGTATATATATTTATTGTTCATTAAAAAAATGTCGTAGTAAGATGAGAAACAATAAAGAAGGCTTAAGATGTCTACATTCACAAAAATTTTATCAATTGATTTAAAATATAGCCACCTCAGAGTACCCTTGTGGCATGTTTTTAAATTAATGGTAGTTATGTCCCCACCCCTCTGTAATATCGTTATATTTAATCTTTGCTTTCATTGACACCTAATTCTGTACTTTAAAATGTTAGTTTTTAAATGTTAAAGCATTTTACAGTTTTTGAATTTGCATAAGCATTGTTTATTTTTCTTTTCTGAATGTATAATATATTTCTAATATTTTTTTTTTACTGTATCCAAATACCTGTCCCTCAGTTTTTTGAAAAACAGCATACTAGTACCCAGCCCCATCTCCAATACTAGTCCCCATCTCCTAGAAACTATGTGTTTACAATTAGGCAATGGAATGTCTATCCACCTGGGTACAATTTTATGAACAAATGCCTTAATTTTATCACACTCGCCAATGTTTATTCTGGGCAAGTCGCATTAGACTTCTTATTGATGGCAAAGCTCCTACAAAAATCTATCCAATAAAGCCAATAGAATGAGTGCATGTACTACAAGCCAGGTCATTTATCAACATATTTCCTTTATAAGAGTGACCTTCTATGGATGAAAACCAAGAGAGCCCACACTAAATTAGTTTCACAAAAGTAACTATATCATGAAATTATCAATGTTTGATGTACATCTACTTCTCTATCAAACAACAACTAGACCAATAAGGATTTATCATATGTTTATTGCAAATTTCCATCTGGATCAAATGATGGAAATAAATAGTCAAGTATTGCCAATAAAAATAAACATTTTGTCAAAAACTTTAAATATTTTGAAAATTTTAACCACTAAGCAAGAATTAAGAAGCCAACCTGTTTCAAAAAGACATGCAGTTGAGGATGAGAACTTGGATCAACTGTAACCTCAAATAGTGGACTAAAAACATTGTCCAACATATCCTGAAAAGTTGTAACTATGCCCATTTCCTTGTACACATTATATAACCGAGGCAGCTGAAACAAACAAAAGTACCAAATTGAATATATGAATCGATTAGTCTATATAAAAGAACATATATTTAAAGTGTTAAAATTCTTATCATGAAAACAAGCATCACCAGAGATACATTACATATAATAGTGTAACTAACCTTTAATTCATATGTAAGTCAAAGGAAACAGGTTTAAATTACTTTTTTTGAGTGGATATCATGGTGCACATCACAAGCAAGAATAGAAAGAAAAGAAATTTTATTAATGTCTACAGGTGAACTAAAATAAGTTCATTGGGACTGAAGAGTACATCAGTATAATACGATAGAAAGTTCTAGGAAGACAAAATCGTAGAGAGGCCGAAAAAGGGGATGGAACAAAAACAAAAATACAATACAGCTGCAGACCATAAACACATGATCTAGAAACCAATACAGATAGAGTAAATTCGTTACACCAATCTCTATGACAGTCATAAAGCTTACACAAATTGACTATGGGCATTCAAAACTAGGAAAGGAAAAAACTTAAAACATATGAAAATGGTATCAGTCTAGGCTCCTAATTTGCCAATATATCAACCATGGTATCAAGGCCCTTAGAATGTTATTTTTAAGAAACGTAATTAAAATACAGTCAATGAAATTACAAATAATATACAATATCCAGGAAAAGAGAGAGTAACTAAGTAGAATACTTATTGGAATTATTTGCAAAAATATAAGTGAGCTTCTCAAAGGCTCTATGCCCAAGTGCTATTAGCATCAGTGTAACCTCAAATCACCCCTCATTGAACGGATCCATCCCCAATACAATGGCATAGTCCAGCTTTACTGATAAATATCATTATCAATTATTTTTAGGAGCCTCTGTTGGCAAACTTGTACACCACAGAAAATGATGGCCCTCCTTCAATTGGTAAAGTATATTCATTCTAAATTCACTTGTCACTGAATTACTCCAATATTTTATTTGGACATGCAAAAGATTCCAAAAGCTCAATTCATTATCATTGAAAACCCATCATGCTCAAACTAAGTCTTAAGTGTTTAACTTGACAAGATAGAATGACTTTTAGAGACCTTATTAACAAACCTGAATTAACCAAACAACATTTTCACTGTACAAATCATTGTTGACTATCCAGCTTGCCATTTGGTCCCACTCACTTTGTTTTCTTCCATAGATTGATATTCTGTATTCTGCCATCTGCCACACAAAAAGCAGGGACAACATGAACTGTTAAGTGCATTGTTGATAATGACCACCCTAAGCAGACAATAGGCAAACAAATTCACATCAAATGCATCCCCTTAATATAATTGCAGTATAAATATTTAAAATTGTGTCAACATGCCAAACACAAACTACACTAAAATGCTGTCATATTTTGTAAGAAAATTGCAATCAGCAATTACTTAAGTCCGCAAACCCCGTCAATCAGAACACCAACCTGGTATTTACTTGCACCAAGATCAGAAAAAACTTGCTTTGTAAGCTCTGCGAGAAAACGGCCTGAATACATGCAATAAAGGCAGGAATCAAAGTGTCAATATTAATCTCAAAAAATTCTAGTAGACTAGCACAAAATTCAATGCATTTAGGTCCCTTGGTCTCAGCTAGACTATTTAATTATTCAGTCACTCCAAAAATTATTTGCAGCATGACTTGAGTTATAATTATAACATGGTGCAAACATCTATATGGCATAATCTGGTGAAAAGAACCCTAACAGATGACAACATGAATAACATAGCTAATGCCCTAAGCAATGGAATCCTTAAGGTTCTTCAGGAGTTGCAAACCTAGAGGCACGTTAACACATTTATTTTATGGAAGATATACAGAATGGTTGTCAAATCAATAGCCTTGCCACTTGATATACATGTCACTAGAGAAGAGATGGAAATATGTTCAGAAAATTGATGCATGGGCAAAAGAAAAATTGAAAGAGACATTTGAAAATAATGAATCTCAAATAGATTTTTCCAATTGGGAAATATTTTAAAAGGAGGTAATTATTGGGTCCCAAAAATCCCTACTAAAGCTTCTAGAGGGATCAATCCATTTCAAGGCCAAAGAAATGTCATTCCTGAAGGTGGATAGACCAGCTCATCAAGAAAGAGTTAGTGATGATAGCCCAATTGCTGAGAGTTGATAATCTTTATCTCACCTTCACTTTGTGCTTAGTTAGACCCAAGAGGGTGTTCTTAGAGGTAATCTTTAACAATATTTAATCAAAACTAAAGGTATACACAAGCACACTTGCAATATTATCCAATGCCTTATATTGGGTTACATTCGCAACCAACCAAAAGATATAACATAGAAATAACAAAAGAGATATGATATCAACAATCGAACATGCTTAATAATCCCTCTCCAAGCTTCTAGAAATCTATTTGCAATACTAAAAAGACCATTACAAATAACATCTACAATGCATTAAAATGTTGTAACACTTATCAAATAAATATTACATTCACACTAGCAAATGTGGCGACAAGATAAGAAAAACCTATCACACTTTATCGCTTAGAGGTTTTCCTCAAAATCTACAACTAGCCAAGGAGTCATTCAATCACAAATATCTACTACATGATAGCTACCTCCTTGTGATTTGCAAAATGAGTTGTTCTAATGGTGGTTGGGTGTGCAAGGATTGAAACCCTAGATCTTGCTTGTCATTGTAGTCATGTGGAAATGGAGAAATTACAGACCTTAGTTCTAGAAAATGAACTAGTATATATAACACTTTGTTTGGCCGCAAAATCCTTCTAGAAATTGACTTAAGATTGGATGCCATCAATCCTGTGTGTGGAACAAGATGAAATCCTGTGAAATCCATTGAAATGGTGGCCTAGAGCTTATGTAGAAATCATTTATGTCAAAAACACAACCAACACATTAATGGTGGCATGGTTGTCCTCATCTTCCACCATTTGGATTGGGTATGAATCTACATCCTTCAGATGAATGATTGCTTCTAGGCAAGAAAGCCCCTTTGGAGTAATTGCAGTGTCATATCTAGTCATTAATGGTGACATAGGTTGTGCAAGGAGATAGGTAGGGATGAACAATGCAAAACACAATTTTTTCAAAGTTTTGAGGATCGCAAAGCAAGGATACTTCAGAGTCCATACCACTTGTCAGAGATCAAGGATCGAGAGTACAACATATCTCATGCCCAAAGCAAACAAATAAAGTTGTCTCCACATCACTAACTTCGAAAGGATATATTAAACTCTCATTTTTAGGATACCTCAAAGTTCATACCGCTTGTCAAAGATCAAGGATCAAGAGTACAACATACCTCATGCCCAAAGCAAGCAAATAAAGGTATCTCCACATCACTGACTCCCAAAGGATATATGATGAAAATTATCAAGAGTCAGGGATCAGGATTAGCAAAGAATTCATCCCACTAGGCATGCAAATAAAGATAGGTTCGAATTCACAATGGGAAATGTCAAGAATTGAGAGTCCATCATACTTAATAACTCATGCCAAGAGTACCACATTAGAGGTATTTATGCATCTCTAACTACGGAAAAGTATATGAAGGGAAATGTTGAGAGTTAAGGATCGGGAATATCAAGGAACCAACGCCATAAGGTATGCATGTAAAGGAATGGCTGAAACTGCAACTCCAGAAAATAACTTAGTGTAAAGCATTGGAGTGTGGGGCTTTGAAAAAAATCATGTCAATAAGATAAAGTCCAAAACTCCGACATAGAAAGGAAAAGTTGGAGTTTGGAAGAAAGGCATGCTAGGAAGGGAAACTCCAAAACTTATGCAAAAACATATGAAAATGACCAAAACACATCTAGACTTGATTTTCTCAAGGCTTTGCAACTTCCAACTTATGATAGGAACGTGGGGGATAAAGGGGAACGACACTTAGGCAAACTTGGCAAATGAGGACCCATTGAGAGACTTCTCAAATCACTTATCCCTGATAGGTCAAATGAGGCCTAAATGCACAAAGGAGTTGGGACTCCAAAAAAATTGGCACTATCATATTGAGTCCCAATGGTAACCATGTGCCAACATTATCTATGAAAGAAGTGACTTTTGCCACTTGTTTTGACCAAGTGTCCAATGTTGCTGCCACCTTCACTTACCATTGTCTAGAAGATGTGGAATTTGAAGAACTTATAATCTGCGTCACATTTTCCAATTCAAAAACCTAATAGATACTTTGTCTTTTCTATGTAAAGAAAAATGGTCAAAGTCATTCATTTGTTTCCTTATCTACAAACTTTGTTTCAAAATGTTACAAATAGAAAAGTCAAACAACTATAGGAAATGGATGATTTATCAAACATGTGCAAGTTGAAAAAATAATCAAATGATCAATGTAGATGACAAACCCTAACTAATTAGCAATACTGTAATATTGCAAATGCTTGTAAATCAAACTTACACTTTCAAACAGAAAATTCAAACCCTCATAATGTTGGCATACATCCTCAAATGCAACTAAAACAGCAAATCTGAATTATATGTGTCAAATATATCGAATATGATTGTCGTTTTATGATTGATTTCTTACGGACACTAAAATTAACCAAATATGAAAGTAGAATTGGATAATGAGTTGTTCGATAAATTATGACAGCAGCAATACAAATGGAAACACCAACATAGAAACCCCATATCTGATTTTTATTTATGACAGCTAATATAATCAGCGATTATGTATGCAAAGGAAGCAACAAACCCTCATAAATTACACATATCAGATCTGCAAATATGGCACAAAGTATGTAACATGAAACCACAATTTATGCACTCAAAAAAATGCTATACAATAGAACAGATTATACTGAAAAAGTAGGCGCAATAAGGTTATGGCTAGAAAGGACAACTACTAAGTGCTAGTAGAATGTACGACACTAGCAGTAAATAATGGCGATCAAGTCTGATGGTACAACAACCTCCAAATGGTATAGCAATTGGAGCAAACGATGTCAAATCAGCAAAATGTATAGCAGAGTTTGTCAAATCAGCAAAATGTATGGAAAATTTGTACAGTGCCCTTCACTATAATGTCCCCACTCTAGTCAGTATCAGTAGCAAATGGGTTAGCCTATTACTTGGACCCTCATAAACTAATATGTGTGGATAGGGGGTCTCAGTGGCAGATAATGGTGGATATTGTCATTTCCACTCCTTCAATTCAGTATTAGGTTCAGTGTAGGCCTTTGCATTCAGTGTCCAGCTTTTGACAACACGTCAAAACACTGAGAATTGAGAGAGATATTAATATTTTATTGGTTAAGTTATTTAATTAACTTATGGGAATATTATAAAGTAATAATTTGACTTTATAATAAATTGAAGCCACTTAAATATTATAAAGTGAAATTAAAATCACTTAAGTCAAAAAAGGTACGCCCAAGTTGATTTAAAACATATTAAAAGATTATAAAGTGACTTGAATACATTTAAATGTATTTAAATGACAAAAGTCGTGGCTTTTTGGGAATCGTGCCTTTTGAGGTTATAAGAAGCAAAAACAAGTCGACCTCATTACCTTTTAATCATTTGACATTTTTTTTGGCTTCTTGAGATCTATGCCTAAGACAAGGGTTTCAAAGTTTTCACCATTGGAGAACGAGAATTCTTCAGTGATCTGCACTCTTGAGGCTATGGAAGATCAGCTAAATCATTGCATCTGGGAGGGCTTCATTTTGGAGTCCATTTGTGCTTCATCAGAGATCTCTTTATTCAGTTATTTACAGTTTTCCAATAAGGAAGGGTTGCACTTGGTTGAGGCGCCTTCTTTCAGCAGTTCCAGACATCAGGGAGGCAGGCCGTACATTTCCTTGGCTAGCCGTACTTCTTCTGGCTTGGCACGTGTGGATCCTTGGCAGAGGCATGTGAGCTAAAGGCTGAAACGCCTTTCCTTTTGACCTTCTATTGGCTTCATCATGGATGCCAAGCACTATCAAGGCCTTTGACACAGTTTCGAGCTTGGAGAGATCTCATTTTGGACTTGGACACCTTGGTTTGTCAGTTTCTTTGTCTTGCCTAGCATGTTCTAGAAACTCTTTATTTAAATAAGCTGAGGACCTTCGGGTATGTTTATTGTATTAGATTTACTTGTAGCAGTTGCCAAATACATAATATAGTTGCAGTTACTCCTTACTTCTTGTCTATTCAATTTTATCTGCATTTCTTGCCTAGCGCACTTCTATATTATTTGCATAAAATTCATCAAATCAATTGAAAACACAAAACAAGACAGTTTCCTTGAAATCAGGGAGGTAGGCCGTACATTTCCTTGGCTAGCCGTACTTCTTCTGGCTTGGCACGTGTGGATCCTTGGCAGAGGTATGTGAGCTAAAGGCTGAAACGCCTTTCCTTTTGACCTTCTATTGGCTTCATCATGGATGCCAAGCACTATCAGGGCCTTTGACACAGTTTCTAGCTTGGAGAGATCTCATTTTGGACTTGGACACCTTGGTTTGTCAGTTTCTCTGTCTTGCCTAGCATGTTCTAGAAACTCTTTATTTAAATAAGCTGAGGACCTCCGGGTATGTTTATTGTATTAGATTTACTTGTAGCAGTTGCCAGATACATAATATAGTTGCAATTACTCCTTGCTTCTTGTCTATTCAGTTTTATCTGCATTTCTTGCCTAGCACACTTCTATATTATTTGCATAAAATTCATCAAATCAATTGAAAACACAAAACAAGACAGTTTTAGCATCAGAGGTTGAGTTAGAACCAGCAGGGTTCTTCACATTCACCAATGAATATGACCACAATAAATGATTTTGTACAGCAATATTTGATATTGCTAATGATCTAAAAATGCCTTCCAATCAGCCAATAAAATACACAAACACATATATATATATGATTTTCTTGCAAATATTAATCAATCCAATCCTCCACAAGTTGAAATCTTCAATAAATCTTTATAGTGACACTATAGCAAGCCAAAAATGACTTCAATCTTGAGCACAAATGTGATCCTTGGGTGAAATAACCTCTTATGAACAAGAGGATTTTCGTCCTCAAATTCAACTTGGAAATCAAGAGGGTTTTCGTCCTCTGAATTCCCACACACCAAGAGTTTTTATCCTTGGATGAAAAGATGAAATTGATACTCTATCTCCAAAAAGTATTCAAAAATCCAAAAAATGACAAATGATGCTCCTTTGATCCATTTTCCCTTTTTAAATAGTTTTCCAATTTGGGCCCATGAACTCAAATTTCCAAAAGTGTTCAAAAAATACTTTATGTTAAGTGTTAGAAAACGATTTTAATTAATTATAATAATATTATTCTTAAGTTGCCCCTTTTTAAAATAGAAATACCAAGCCCAGCTATAAATAACATTATTATTTCCTTTACTTTACCCTTCAGTCAAAGAGAAATGAAGGATAGACTAGAGGTCTTCTTCATCAATCTATTTCTGAAAAGAGGATATGACACTGTGGTATGCCATCTAGATGGATTTCTAAATCCATTGTTGTGTACAAGAACACAATTTTAAGCATTTCAAAGCAACTTTTCTTTTGTATTAACTTTCAAGTTTGAAGTTCAACTTTCAACATAGTATTTCTTTGTGAATACGAGTATATGTAATGTCCCCATTTTGCGAGCATCAGAGTTTGGTGGATTTAGCCTATTCTTGACCCTTGTAGGCTAATATGTCTGGATAGAGGGTCCCATGTGGCAGTTACCCAGTGATTAGAGACATTACTCCTCAGCTGGATTCAGGTTTTGGCCTTTGCACAGGTTATTTGACTCAGTTTGGCACACTTACTATTTATAGTAAGTTACTATTTTGGGAGTCAGGGTTTCCAATATTAGCAGGGCACCTGAACAGAGCATATTTGCAGTACCGACCGTTGATTGGACCTTTGCAGTTGTTTCTAGACTCAGTGGTGTGTACTTACTATTTATAGTAAGTCAGCTATCAGGAGTTACTATCTTTGGCAGGGCGTTTGATCACTCAGAGTTTGGCAAAATTGACCTTGGTTTTAGTTGGCATGGCTAACGGATGCATATTTATGGAGATATTAATATTTAATGTGTCATTAATGATTTTAATTAAAAAGGTTTATAATATAAAGTTATAAAATGACTTTATATTAAAAGGGATTATAATATAAAGTTATAAATTAACTTTATATTCGAAAGGGGCCAATGACACATTAAAAGTGTATTTAATGTTATTAAATGATTATGTGCACATAAACCAAGGTAATGAGATGGTATTAAATGCAAGATGAAGATTATAATAATTAAATGATTTTTAAAAGCCAAAATGGGTCGATTTTCTCAAGGAAGCTATATAAGCTTTCAAAAGGCAAAAAGAATTCATTATGATATGATTATTCAACTTTGTCTTTTATTGAGAGCTGTGGAGTTTGTGAAGAAACTAGGGTTTCTGCAAATTCGTGCATTTTTCAGGCTTTGGAGAACGATACCTCTTCAGAGTCAAGCTTTCTGAGGTTGTGAGAGATCAGCTGAAGATTGCTAAGTAAGGTGGCTTCATACAGGAGTCATTACAGAGCATATTTGAGAAGTTTTATTCAAGTTTCTTGAGCAGTTTGTAAGGGTTTGATGATTTGCTACAGTGTTGATCTGCTATAGTACCCGCTACAGTGCACGTGAATAGTAACGCTACAGTGCACGTGAACAGTAATCCGCTACAGTGCCTCAGAAATAGTGCCCGCGCTACAGTGCCGCTACAGTAATATTCTGACATTTAAGGGTTTGAAGATTATGTTGATTGCAGATTTCATTCATAGTATGGGTGTGAGGATTCTTTAATCTGTAAGAGCAGAAACGGAGTATTTAAAAAGGTTTTTTTCTACCTCTGAGTAATTTGGTGCATCTTTCAAAGCATTCTTAGCCTAGGCGTGAACTCTCTAGTGCTTAGAATCCATTCTCTGCTTGTTGCAATTAATCTCAGATCTGTATATGGTCATAATACATGAAGATATTCATTTCCAGACTGCTGTACACATTTCAGATCTAAGCAAACTTCCAGGTCAGGGTTTATATACATTCTCATCCATGCTAAATGTATATTTTCTACACAGATTATCAGTAAGGAATAATGATTATAAGTTGAAGTGAATTTCTGAGTGCTCCAAGTTGTAAAGCAGCTTATGATCTGTGTTTAATTTGAAAATGTTACATCCGAAAATATCATTGTATATCAGACCATTGGCATTAAGTCTAGAATTGATTAAGATTGTAATTGTCATGTCCCCATTTTTGACGAGCATCAGAGTTCGTAAGTTTGGCCTATCAGGAGACCCTCGTAGGTTGATAGAGCGGTTAGAGGGTCGTTTCGGAGCTTGGCTCAGCGTCAGATTGGCAGTTTTGATCAATTGGCTTTCGTTTTGGCTCAATCGGAGACTTTTTGCAGAATTGCTATTTTTAGCAGTTCCTAGCAGGCAGTGTGGGACCCTTGCTATTTTTAGCAGTATGGCTTTGGCGGCATCCAGAATCACTTCAGAGTTCGTCAGCTTCAGACGGAACAGGAAACAGATAAGTAACGGGAGAAATATTAATATTTAATTACATTGATTAAATATTAATTAATTAATGATTATAATATAAAGTTATAATTTAAAATTATAACTTAAGTGATTTCTCACTGAGGGGTGCGCCATCATTGAAGGGGGCCAAAATTGACATTTGATTTATATTGAAATATTCAGCAGAGACTATTGAAATATTAAAAGATTAAAATATGAATATTTTATTAAAATTCCCTATCTTTAAGGAAATCGCACTTTTGAGGAATAAAGAGGTTTTTGCCTTGGGAATTGGGCATTATGCATATTTTTGACTTGTTGAAAATTGATCAGTTTTGTCTGAGAACGGAGACCTTAGGGTTTGTGTTCGAAATTCTTGGAGAACGAGCCATCTCCATTGAATCAGTTCAGAGGGTGTGAGATATCACCCGATTTACTGCCAGCTGTGAGATTTCTTCATCCAGAAGAAATTATTGAGCTTCAGAGGATATATATTTACAGAGAGTTTCAGAGTATTTTTGCATTCAGAAGGCATTCATATCTTTAGGCGCACCTTTCAAGAGATCTGGAGAAAATTGGAAGAAGCCGTACCAAGTCATTTTTATTGCTGCTGTTTAAAGAAGGCCGTACTTTTCTGTACCTGGCCGTACTATTGAAGGGAGCCATATGTTGTTTTTTCCAGAGGAAATGCCTTCAGCTTCATCTTCTGACTTTACCTATCAGGGCGCATCATATCCAGAGGGTTTAGATACTGGTTACAAGGAGGCCGTACCATCTGCATTTAATATTGTCTCAGCCGTACCAGCAGTACTGTACAGGCCGTACCATCCAGAAAGAGGCGTGTTTTTATGAGGAAGCAAATCGCCTTAGTTTCTTGACTTCTGCCTTCACCATTCTAGGCGTCCACAGTTCAGGCTTCATTTGGCAACTTCAGACAGAGGGAGAAGGGGATTTTGTTGCAGCCGTACCAGATTCACCAGCTTATTCATTGCTGTTTCAAAATCAGGTTTTTTAAATATTTATTGCTTTTACTTTGCATGTTATCAGAACTTCCTCGTAAACATTGCAAAAGAATAATATATGAACTGGCTTCAATATTCGTGTTAGGGTTTGCTATTTACGAAGCTAGATTATTTTTAAAGAATTTATTCTTCATTTATTGCAAAATCGCCATATTGCATTTCATGCTTGAAAACCTCAAAAACGTCAGAAACTCAAAAGACTGTCAAAACCCTAAAAATCTTCAGAAAATTATCAAAACAGTCAGATACAGAGGAAACGAGGAAACTGGGGTTTCTACAGTAATAGATACCAGCAAGAGATACTTGAGTATCAGTGTTCACATGACTGCAATCTGATTTTGGGTGAAACGTTTAAGGGTGTTTGCTGTTGTTCATTTCTGAGCATTTTGTATAAACAGACCAGCCATCTTATTACTCAGAACTTGTTGCAAAAGGGCTGTCTTGTAGCATCTATTATTGCATATTCTGAAACCCTAGTCTACACTGTTATATCTGAACTTTGTAGATGAATGAAATGATAATATTGCTGTTACAGTTCACTAAGCATAGCTTATGATCTAATGCTTACTGCCGTTCATTCTGAGTCAAATACTCTTATATCTGACCATCATTCATAATCAGTTTGGGCTTGTGCAAGTCTTTAGTTGTCACTGTGCATTGAGTTTAAGTGGTTTTCCAGATTTACATATTCATTTCATTTGAATATTATTATCAATGTGCAATGCAATGATTTAAGTTTGATAAAATAGTATATCAATCAAACCAACAAAATATAGAAAAAACATCAAAACCCAAAACAAATAGCATTATCGAGCACAGATTTGGGGTTGAGAGACACCAGGTCTCTTACAGTATAGTAGATCTAATTAATTAGTTTTTGTGTATATTTAAAATTAATTTGATATGAAATGCATTACAAAAGTTTCTTCCTTAAAATTCACCAAGTTTCAAGGATTTTTAAAATTTGTCAAGTTTTGGTTGAGTTTTCCCACTAAATATGGATCTAAGTCAAATATCTGTTTGCCAAGTTTTTTGGCAAATTCAAATCTCAACATTATGATGTAGAATATATCTACAGATGGATGCTACAAAGCAAAAGATGTATATAACAAGAGATGTGGTATTCAAAGACTGTCCAAAGACAAAACTGGTAATGATGCTCCTTAAGAAAGATACCAAACAAGACACCAATGAAAAAGTCAAAAAAGAAGAAGAAGAAGAAGAAAAATAATATTTTGGACTGAGATGCCTGAAGCAAAAGGTGAAGAACAGTGCTTAGAAACTCCATTGTACTTTGTCAATCAAAAGGGATATGAAGACCAACATGGAAATCACAACCAAGTTTGGAGACTGCTACATGCGAATAGGTAAACATAGAATTAATAACTACAATGGTTCATTGTTTGAAACCAAACTCTAGCATTGAGTCATTGCAAATGCAAGTAGTGTATGATGCTCTCACGCACAATCAAACCTAGGGGCTTATCGATATGCTAGCAAGGGAGAAACCCATTGGTAGTAAATGAGTTTTTAAAAGAAGCATATGGCATATAGCATGATCAATATATATGAAGATCAAAAAAATTGAGGAAACTTCATGATTAGTTTAAAGTGAAGTTGTCACTAGTTGTTTATTATGGATTTTTCAAATAGTTAACTTCTACAGTCATTGTTGCATACATCTTTTCCTTGTCAAGATTTGGTTGCACAAGTATGATACATCTAGATGAATGGACTGATTTTGGTTAAAGGGGACAAATTTGTAAGATTCATGACATCTTGTTGTATTGTTTCTCAAACAATTTGTGGACAAGAATTCACAGTCAACTGACTCTCGCAGTCAATGATGTTACACCCCGATTGTATAGTTACTACTGCATCGGAAGTACATTGTAATGTTTGAATCTTTTAGATGAATAAAACAAATTGTTCTTGTTATCAATTGAATGTGTCTTAATGATTGTCTCATTTGTCTGATATTTTTATTGATGTAATTCTTGAATTAATGTAGCATATAAGTTATGGAACAATGTTATTCTAACTTTCTACGATGTTTCATATATACTACCTTGTTTTGAGCATATGACTCCCGTTGTTGTGTCATGATGTGCAGGAAACAGGTTCATACCTCCAGGCAGAGGAGAGATATCACTCGGGGAGGAACTTGGTCGGATAAACAGTAACGAGTACCAATTGAGCATACACACACATATTATAGACTGAGTAAGATAAGTCAATTTGTTGAGTTACGGGTAAGTCGTCCATAGGCTTGATTATTAACATTAGGAGTCGTATCTACTTCTGAATGCGTGAATAAGTGATGCTTGCCAGTATAACCATATGTGGAATGATGTTACAGGTTAGGAGGTGGGCATGTGCATATGTATATATAAATACGGTATGTACAAGTGTCCATAAGTATATTCATGTCGATACAAACGTATGAGAGCAGATGGATATGCCATACGTATGCATCGATATAAATACACTTATGAATACATATACATAGAGGAAGTATACAAGTAAATATACATGTATACATACCCACAACCAACCTGTTATATATATGTGAATGTGAATAAATCTTATGTTGATATTACTCGGAATCTACGTATACACATATATATACATATACATAGGTATGTATAATGAAAGTATGCTGATTGGCTCGCAGTATACGTACGTTGTAATTTTAAATGTATATGTATATACATGTATATATGTAAAGGTAAATATATTTATATATTTAATATTATATCAAATATGTATATAATATAGTCTTTACAAAATATATGTGTATGAAATTATTTAAATTAATAAATTTAAATAATTATACATAGATATATATATAATGTAAATTAAAACTATACTATAAATATATTTTAATATAAGAAAATAATATATAGATACATTTTGTTGGCGTAACAACTAACACCTCTGGAGTACAAGTTGTTATGAACAGCCTATGCACACTACGCAATGAGTGCTCTTCGAATTATTGAGGGGAAGCTCCCTCGATGTTCTTTGACAAATATGCTTTGTAAAGAAAAATAAGCTAAAACTACTTCCTGTCTTTTTGTTTCAGCTGCTAGAGGCACAAGACTTTCTTGAAAGAACTTTTACGTTGCAGCTGAGTTTTCTCTGGTTTCGCAAATCAACTAAACTACAACTTATATCTATCCAATCTCCTCAGGAAAACAGAGCAAGAGGAAACGGAGCAAGGTTTGACTATCTGACGATAAGCGGGTTTAGACTCTCTACTTGAAGGCAAGGTGGGCACAACTATCATCTCAATCTAAACCAACTTATTGGGCACAACAGTTTTAAGAATTTACCAAGACGATCTTATGAAACCCTAGGTGGTATAACACTTGATCGAATCAGCAAAGCCTTCACAAAACAGCCTTTATCTTTATAATCTCACGAAACCCTAGGTGGTATAACCTTCAATTATATTGATAAAGATTCACAAAAACAGATTTATTGCTGCAACTTCTCGAAACCCTAGGTGGTATAACGATCGATCACAACAGTAAATTAACACAAAACAGCCTTATCACTTTAATCTTTTGGAACCCTAGGTGGTATAACAATTGATTTCAATGACAAAGATGTTCAAACAGATATATCTAATCTATGGAAAGAATTCAGCATCACAATCTTTCGAAACCCTAGGTGGTATAACAATCAATTGCAATAGTGAAGACACATGAACAAATACGAAAAAGAGTAATATTGAGGGCAAGGTGGGCACAGCATATATTCCTCTCTCAAGCAAAAGTTATTTACAAATGAGCGTAAGCTCTTATTTATATACATCAAGGTGTAGGGAACCCTAAAATCACCTTGTGTTATCTATAGTTCCTGCAATGCATGCAAGCAATGCGCCCAAACCTAATTAAGCAAACTATACAGTTAACTGGGCAACTACCCTCAGTTTAACTGAAACATCTAATCTAAAAATGGACAATTGTGCGAGCATGCACGTCCTTATTAAAACAAGTTAACTGGAAGACTATCATCAGTTAACGAAAACCCTAAATACAACTCCAAGTGAACAAAGGCGATTCTCAGAATAGGTATGCATGTGATGACAACCCCGAGTTAACTGAAAAGGGTAACATCCAGTTTAACTCGTGTGTGTGAAGTCTATTCTGAGAAGTGGGAACTGAAGTTCACTATGTGTGATCTCGAGCAATCAACCCCTCAATGAGATTGTTGACTGTGTCACTGTCCGGAGCGATGAGACTCTGACGAAGAATGCTATGTCGATGCAGCATGTCCTCACCAGCTGTGATCTGAGACTGAAGTTCCCTTCTGCTCCTCGTTGCTTCATCAAAAGTGTTGACATGACTGTAAGCTGAGTAACCTTACAGCCAACTGTCTCTACGAAATGATATGAATAGGTGCACGGAGTTACGGCGAACATCTGTAAAGCTCCGCGTAGGCACCACCCTCAATCGATACTGACCGCAGTAAGCGAGATAGAGTCACCTCCTGGCTTAGGAGTGCACTAGTGGCGTGCTCTCTACTCTCATTAGCTACGATGCTAAAGCATCTTCTCGCCAGCTCACGAGAAAACCAAGCTGTGTCTTCCAAGAGTAGAGAGCCTCTCTGTCCTCTGCATCCGTGGCTGTGTCATAAGCCAAACTCAGTTGAGCAATCAAAATTTCATCCCTGGGTTTGTTAATAGCCATATCCCGTTCCTCATCCTGAAGACGAATACGGAGCTCTCGTGCATTGTACCGCAACTGATATAACTCTGTAAGCATAGTACGGCCTCTAGCAACGAAATCTTCCTCCCATTCCTCCAAACGCTTGCCATATGTAACTAAATGATTGAGCTGACTTTGCTCTGCTGGTGGCTCAAGCATCGGTGGGAGTGTGTTAATGGCTTCTGGTCTGTGCACAAGACTAGAAATATACTGATGAAGCTGTCTGATTTCAGCCTTGAGGGCTGCTTTATCCTCTCCGTCCTTTAGCATTCTGTCCTTGGCACTATCTGTAGCAACTTGCAGAAGATCAACCTGAGTCTGGCGTGTGCTGCGACCAAGGTTGGCTGTGATAACTTCAAAATCCTGAGACTCTAAATCAGCCAAGCTCTTCCCCTGCGGAGGTACAGCAGTCTCGATAACAACCTCCATATCAGTGTTTCTCTCTACGTGAACCATGTTCTTAACTCTCTTATCTGGCGCATCTTGATAAAGTCATCGTAATCCGGAATGATTGAAGGCATAAAGATGTACCTCCTCTCTTCCTAAGAGTCGATCCAAGATGAATCTACGCTAATGCTACTAGAAAGTGCACTAAGCGTGAGGAGAGTCTTGATAGAGAGTGAGTGTGTAGAAATTGCTATGAGGGTGGAGAAATCCAAGTCAATTC
>VDFB02213702.1:0-12522 GCA_007258455.2 Sequoia sempervirens
TAATGAAGTTGAATTTCATCCTGCAATGTGTAAAGCCATTGTTGTGTATAGGAGGACCTTTTTAATTAAGTTTCTAGAATTTTTTAAAAGTAATTGGGAAACAGTTACACTGCAAACTATGACTTTTCGACACATTGCCCAGACTTACATGCAAAAAAGTCTGTGGCAAGTAGAAAAGAAGAAATTGAAAAAGAAAATTGAAAGTCAGAAATAGGAAATTGCTGAGTTGAAACCAAAAATGGATGAATTGCTAAAGGTAACTGGTCAAATTATGGAATGCAGACCGCCACCCAGAGTTTATGCTATGTGCCTTAAAGAATAGTTTTTATAGTTTCAATTGATGAGAATTTCCAGAAACCAAGACCCTATAATCCATTCTGCCAAAGAATTTTATGAAGCATATCAAGCAGCCTCTAACTGGTTAAGGAATTCTCTGAGTGAATTCTATTTGCATGGCTTTTTAATACCATTTGAAACAGAATGGAATCCTCTTCTATACATTGGTGATATTCATTTGAGAGCATTCATGTCGTGGGCAGCAAATGAGGTGAATTATGGCAGGCAGTGGGAAACGTATGAGGAAATTGAGAAAACAGAGCCTGTCCCATTACGCTCTCAAAGTTCAAACCCACATGCAATGCTGAAAGATTGGTTTGCTTTGACATATGGTATTAATAATGTTTCAGCCAGAGCAAAAATATTTGACATCAGAAAGCAAGTATATGATGAATTTCAGGCACAACAATGGCTCATTTTGGAGATTAGCATATGCGAGCTGAGAAAAGAATTAGGAAAAAATTAGCTGTTGGGTTAAGAGAGTGAGAACCACATGGTCCCTTAAATTTTATAGCTGCACTCAAATGAACCAGCATATATATTCAATTGGGACTTCAAACAAGGTTTGAATTGTGGCTGCCACTGACATTCAGACCCCCTGTGCTAATGTGGCCCCTGTATCCTCATCAGGCTACAAATCTTAACAGTGAATTAGAAGACCGAAGATATGAAAGGTGTCGGGATTTCAGAGGATTCTATTACAGGTTTGGACATCCATTCCGGAGTCATGCGGTACTCTTGCGACTTGGAGAAGCCACCAGAGAGAAGTTAATCTTTGGAGGACCCGGCTATTAGAGAGCTAGAAATGCAGAGGCATTGATGAGCCTAAAATATGCTCATAATTTGATGTTATGATAAACTTTTAAATGACTTCATTTTTGCTATTTCATGACTGTTTAAAATTTGTTGAAACCTTTTATGGGGATATCCTATAGCAAGACACTTTTATATTCCTACAGCCTATTGTGTTGACTTGATTGCATTTATTGCATTGTTGACTCCCGAAAATGGCTGGTATATCGTATACAGTTTTTGAATGGTGAAGTAGATTTGAAATGTGTGATTAATGAATAGATATGGGTAACTGTGCCATATACTACCTTTTCTTGCTTGGCGTGGAAGCTTTCCTTTTGTCTACCGTGGGTTGTTGAAGAATAGTCCGAGTCAAGCGTGATCCTAGGCCTTGCGATAAAGTCCATTTCATGACTTTTGAGAGGAAACTCCGTTGAAGACTCTTTGACCGAAACTGATTTGGAAAGATTTTTGATGATAAGTCAATCTGGAAAGAGTGGAGCGCTAGATTCTCTCTGAATCGGGTTGAACACATAAATTCATTTATGAATTTTGTTCCTTGATTCAGGGATACACTTTACTTCCACGTCTTTCTTTGATGAAGTTAGTTAGTTAGTTGTTCTTCTATTTTAAAAATAAGATACTCCTCCTGTGCGAGAGAGTAGTAGTAGAAGAAGAGGAATAGAATGAGTAATAGATGATATTCAGGGTAAGATAGAAACATAGTAGCAGATATCATGTAAGAATTAGTATGATAATGAAAGACAGAATCTGTTTGTCTAGAAATAGAGTTTGTTAGTTTTCACATCAACAAAACAATGTATTTCATTCTGTTTTCATGAATAAAGATCGATGAAGTTATGAGTTTAGCATCTATGTAATCAGTAGATGCTTGCTAAGGGGGGCCATTTAGTAAGTATCTGTAGTTAATTAGTTAGATGTTCTTTTCTGCTGATATCCAGTTAGCTTTCATCTTTTGAAGTTTTTTATGCAAACTCAGTCTTACACTACTCCTGCAGCATAGAGAGTCCATCCCTTTATTTGTTCTGCGGTATAAGGCCGATTCATGGTTTGTGCTTGATGTAGTTATTCTACGGTTTGTTTTAATCAAAAATAGTTGAGTTAAAGAGTGCATTACCATTACATGTAGACAGAATTTCTTTCGATGTATTTTGCTAGATTTGACCAAACAAATTCCTAGATGCATATATTTTTGCTTTCGCCATTTAAAGTCACGTCCCTGGTTTGACAAGTAAAATGAGCGTCCATAGAGATGTGTAGTCACACAGCGTAGGAATGTCCAATTTCCAGAAAGTTTCTTGTGATATTCATATCCTTTTGTGAGTCTTGGTAATAAATTTAAAATATAAGAAAAAATAATGATATTATTTTGGTAAATAAGAGTCCAAGGCCCAAATTATTTATAAATCAAGATTAATACATCTGGAAACATATAATATGTAGTTTCTATGTATCTTTCAAATGATGTGCTTAACCTAGTTTATGATCAAAGACATTTAAGAATAACCATAATTTCAATCATTTTCTAACCACCAATTTTCATCAAAGCCATTCACTGCTAACTTAGATAGCTCATCAGCCTCCTTGTTTTCCTCCCTATAGGTATGGTTGATGGTGTAGCACTCAAAACAAGCTAAGATTGACATTATTCTATCTAGAAGAGCTTTTAATCCCTAGTTTGGATTCGTTTATGATCTTACTACATTTACCATTATAGTTGAGTCTCCTTCAATCTCAAGTTTCATAACATTACTCATTTTAATTTCAATTAGTGTGAGATAGAATGCATTAAATTCAGCAATATTATTAGTATCTTTTGGAAGAGGAATTGATACTTTAAGAATGGTGAACCCCTTTTGATTTTTGATTAAGCAACCTACTCCGAAGGGCCAGGATTTATCATCATAATTTCCTAAGAAAATGGGGAATTTTGAGACCTAACTAGTTTAATCACATTCTACCATCCAATTCTATAAAAATCCACTTAGTGTTGAGTTTCAAGACCAACTTACTATTTGTGTTCTCTGCCATGAAACTTTCTACCAAATGAATCACCAATTCACTTACATCATGCTTGATTTGTTATTTTTTTTATATATGACTTGTTCTAGAGACTCTTTAGATACTAGTTTTGGGAGTATGTCTAAAAATTTATTGTATTTCCCAAATTTTGGACCAAAGAATATGAGGACACTCAAAATGATCAATAGCATTCAAAGTGGCATCATCAATATGATTGCAATAACTCCTAGTACATGATCCCTTTTGCAATTCCATGCAAATTTCTTACTATCAGTAATAGGAAGAGGAACAAGATTATATAAATGTGGCAAAAAATGATGCCATCTAAGATGTTTTATGATACCATGTATCCATTGTTTATAGTTTCTCCTTTTTAACATAATCACAACATAATGAAATTAAAACCCAATAATCATCTATGACAAATCTCTAAGAATACAAAGAAATTAAACTTCAACAACAATTAGAAACTCCCAAATACTACAATTTAATCCTTCCCAAAATAATTTGAGAAACAATAATGTAAAATATAACATAATCACAACATAATGAAATTAAAACCCAATAATCATCTGTGACAAATCTCCAAGAATACAAAGAAATTAACCCTCAACAATAATTAGAAACTACCAAATACTACAATTGAATCCTTCTCAAAATAATTTGAGAACCAATAATGTAAAATAGGGTTAGGAATCTGCAAAAAAAAAAAGAACAAAATCAATTCACCTTCTTGTTTTTTTGTATCACCAAAATCTCTCACCAAATCAATTTTCAAGCCTCCCATCAAAGCACTCCACAAGCCTCTATGAGTCTTTCTCACACCAAGTAATCACACTATAGTGCTATTTAAATAGAAAAAAATAGATTACACACTGCTAATGTGGGATTAAAATCTTAGAACATTCAATGCACAAGAAATCCTAAGTAAGCTTAAGCAGGTAAATGGTTAAACCCTTTTACTCCAACATAAGCCCTCTAGAAAATTTTACTCTAAGGAGTCAAAATAAGTACTTCTTGTAGGTCAAATCAAAGATGTACAAGTTTCCTTGGTAGTGTATCCATGAAAGAAATTGAATCTCAACATTTTGGTGGTTGATATTCCAACAATTTATGGTATATTGCTAAGAAAAAGCTTTGGTAGAGACCTAGGTGGTGCAATACAATTCAATTGGTCTCACACCTTGATACCTCTTGGTGACAAGAAATTTCATCTGAATCTTAAGCCCAAGGTGAAATATGTATTATTTGGAAATCAAATCATCAAAAATCAAAGATTTAATATGTTGGAATTAATGTTGGTACTTATATGCTCACTTCAAAAGGAGAAGATATGCCTAAATTTCTCACCCCTAATATATCTACTAATATTTGGATGATGTAATTTTATGAAATTCCATCTGATTTGATTTTTAGAGTAGGGCTAGTGCCTATATCCCCTATAGGATAATTTTTTTCTAAAGCCTATAACTTATCTTCTAAGACTACTAATAACATGACTACTAAGAAGATACTCGTGAACATAGTGAATAGAGTGAGGTTATTCTTGAAGAAGAATCATTGCTAACATCAATACCTACACTAGATAGGGAGGATACTTCCCCCATACACATAATCATCATGGCTAATGTAGTAGTGGAAGACCCACTGGAATGTACAACATTAGATTTTCTTATAGCCAACAAAGAAAGGGTTGCTACTTTAAAGAACATACCCCCTTCAACACTTCCTTTCTTTTATGGGTTGGTTACATAGGAAATTCACATTTTGAGTATGATGTGCTATGACAAAGTTATGACTATACAAAAGAAAAATCACAAACTCAAACTATTTATAACAACATGAAAGATGCTTCTCTAAGATGGTTCATGGGGTTGGGAAGAGATGCCTTTCCCAGTTGCAACGCAATGAAGATAAAATTCTTGGATAAATACCAAGATTATTGTAGAGGCATCATATTCTTGGAAAATATCAAGATGATTGTACATTATATTCAAATAATCATATAAAAACAACAAATCATACCAATAGCAATAGTAAATCAAATCAATATAACAGAACCACAACCCATATTTAATGAATCTCAAATATGAACTTTGTGTGAGATCACCTTGTAAAATCACTAGGATTGGCCATCATGCACACCCAGCACTTCAAATTTCATCCAAAGAATCCCACACTCAAACAAAAGTGCTCAAAATATATTTGGTTTAGTGTAGATCATGATCCTAAATGAAAATAATAGTTGTCTTATATCCTCCACAAACATAATAGGTTTGCCATCATGCAAGCCACCACTTCATATTTGAGCAATTATCATGGGTGGAAAATATTCCACTATGAATGTAATGGCACCAAAAGTTGACTACTAGAAACAATATGACGTGTTGGGAAATTAAGAGGGGAACGAAAACATAGGCAAAAGTATCAAGGATTGTGGGTTGGCTATATCACAAGACTCAAACTATAGGATGAGATGTTAAGGATAAAAAACTTGGCATGCTAATAAGGGTGTAGACACCCAAATTTGTCCATACCTAACCACAATTGATTTTACCTTATCATAGGCATTAATTAAATAAAAATTTATAATTTTAATTAATTAATTTGCTGGCCACCTTAATCCCACCTTACTTTAGCCATTAATTAAATAAATATTTGTTATTTATTTAATTAATTATCTCCTACTTTAATTAAATAGATTTATATTAATTTAATCAAAGCCAAACTTATCAAAAACTCCTCCAGCTAAATTAATCCACATTACCTTACCATCCAATATTTAATTCTACTTTATCCCTCAATCCTTTCCCATTTAATCATAGTCATTGAATGGTTCACATGGATCACACTATAAATTTGTCATAGTGAGCAAGGTCATGTTGCATGATATAGTGTCTAGATGAACATAATTTCTTAGCAAATTGAAAAATTTAGACATTGAATCATGATAGAGACTACACATCATCTTGAACAAAGTTTTTAAGGCTTGGGAATGAGCTAAATGAATCCTAAGAAATATGAATGGATGGACACCAAAATGAGCTCACTATATAGATTAATAGACTGACACTAAAATGAGTTCGTATTATAGAATGGAAATTATGAAGTAGTCAATATACAAATGAATAGACCGACACTAAAATGAGTACGTATTATAGAATCGAAATTATGTAGTCAATTTTTATCTCTAGAAATCATTGTGGATTATTTATTTTATTCTTTTCTTAATAGAGAGGGACCCAATAGAACTTTGTTTAATAATAAAAAAATTAAAAATTAATATTAAATGATATTACACACTTCAATTTTATTACTAACATCATTTCATCCTAAAATTCATCTTCTTTTCAACTATTTAACAAAATAATCCTATTTATTTAATTAAAGGCGTCATTTTCATCTATTAATCTAATCATTTTAATTAAGCTAATTCCTACAGTTTTACACTAACATTTAATATTGTTTAATTAGATAATGCAAATTATTTAAATTAAACCCCCTTATGTCCTCTCTTTTAATTAAACAATCTAAATCATTTAATTAAATTTCACTTAACCCCTTTCATTAAATAAGATAATTATTTAATTACAATTCTAATATTACTCAACTTGCATAGGGAATATTCTTCAATTTGGATCCAAAAATAGAATATTCTTTGCTAATAACCTTTGAAACAGTTTTGAAAGTGTTTGTTTGATTAATTGAGGGTCATTGATTGATTTTTTGATCCATGGATATTCAATTCTCATCAATTGATGAGAATCCTTGATCCATGTCTTCACCTTCTTTCCATCTTGACCATTGATTTGTTCTATAGACTCTTTAAATACTAATTTTGGGAGTATGTCTAAAATTGACGCTTAGGTAAGCAATAACCCTCTAAAATTCTACAGGACATTCAATGATGGGCTCATCAAGCACCAATGGGTTTCATTATCTTCTTACAATTGTTGTTTTTGTGGATACAAATTTAAAGATTTTGTTATTTTTTGGGGATACAATTTTAAAGATCTTGACAGACAGGTAAACCTACCACACACAGAGAAGGATTGATTATTGCTAGAGACTTGGCAGCTTTGACATTAGCATACACTGTTGATTTATAATTTTAAAACTAGGCAGCATTCAATTTTTTCAGACCATCACTTGCAAAGGATATTTCAAAGCGTGAATATTCTTTGTCCTGTCGCACTTGAATATTTCTGAAACCTGACATTATATTTAAAAAGCTTCTCTCAAAAGTAAAATGTGCTTCAAATGTGTGGTTCGAGTTCAGACCAGTACTATATCATCTAAGATTCCAGCCAGTCATTACACAGACTTGAACATCTGCTCAAAGACAATTTAACCCCTAAAAAATAAATAAACAATATATAGCTGCTGGTTGGTTGATCCTAACATCAACAAGATCATATTTGCCTGTAGGTACAGGTAATATTGGGAATTCAAAATGAATTAATTGTCAACACATTGAAACCTTGTCCAAATATCAGCTGGACAGGACAAGGATTTAATTGCATAAAATGCCCAAGGAGTGATTTAATAATCCCCAAAGATTTTCTGTCAATTCAGAAAACTTGAAACAGCATAACATTACACATAACTTTAAGAAGTTTATACCATGGTTAAACCATGAGAGCTTACATTATCTCTATCAGTGTGCCCAAATATAGATATTTAACATGATCCCTTAATCAACAATAAATTTATGTTATATTGTAATTAAATGCTTTACATGGTTGCCTAGAAACTAAGGCTGCATTGTTACTTTAAAAGGTACTCCATAAATATATTGGATGCGTTTACTTGGTTAATATTTCTTTATATTAATTTGCACCAGGGGCCAAACGCATACTGCAAATGCAACGTTCTTATATGCCATTCACTTGTAACACAAAAATCACTAACACTCTAGTACAATTGAATACTAAAAAAGAGTGACAATGCAGGGAAAAAGAGCTAAACAAATGGAAATTTCTTGAAAGGGCCTCTTAGTCTCCTAGTTCTTTCTTGCAATAAGGGATCTTGTACATAATTTATATTAATTGAAACAGCTATTTCAACCTTAAAGCGTGTGGTAAACACGCAATGATAAAGCTATGAAATTTAAGCTAAACAAAAAGGCCAGTGAAGTCCAATATAGATGGAGTTCATTCTATCCTAGGAATGAATGGAGGTCTATTTATTTTATATTTGACTTATTATTTTAAAAATCAATTACAAATCACCTTGCAAACAATTGTTTTTTCCTACGAAAAGTACGCTTTTTCAAAGATTATACTTTTGAAAAACAAGGGTTGCACTAAAAAGGAGGAAAGCTAGCCATGTAGCGATTGTAATATCACTGCCTATAAAGGCAAGGATGGTAAACTACTATTTTGCGAGAAAATTAATAATCAAACCTGAAACAAAACAAAATGCTTCAACAGTCAGGAATAATACTTGCTCACGGAGCCACAAATTGCATTAAATATTTAATTGGCCAATTTGATAATCAAAGCCGAGTCTATTGGCAGCACTTATTGAATATGAACAAAATTTGTTGCTTGTTTTCAACAAGAAAAGTGCATTTAATGTCCACAAACTTACTGTCCGGATGTACTTAACACTACCTACTACTGGTACGGTATGAGTCCTTGTTTAAGTTCTATTCATTTGACTACTCGGAGAACTGTTGGCTTCAACCAGCACACCTTGAACCTGAAGTCGAAAGGATTCACACATCTCTTTTCTATAGCACTCTTTTTGTTGTATACCACGCTTTTGATAAGGCTGTCATAGAAAACAAATTAATATAAACTCAATATAAACATTTTGTACATATAGTTGTAAGTGAAACACTAATTTTGTCATTTACATACTATTTTTTAATCCTCATAGCCAGTTCTTTTCGGCCTTGGTGCATTAAGATCCTTCATAGTCAATAGCTTCTTTTTCTGCCTACGTTCAATGTGATGTTCCACGACAGAGGCTTTGAGCTCATTACCCATGCTATTCATAGAGGGAGATACAGTTGCATGCTGAATAAAAATTAAAGTACTACCAGATGAATGTGATGGCTGGAAGAATTATCCAAAGAAATTATATAAAATTAATGGTAGTAGAAACACAATCTAGAAATCTAGATTTTCCTTGAAAATTTTCCAGATCAAACAACTGGGTATTATACTATTTAGTCTGGTATTAACTACTGCTGGATCTATTTGAAATCTGACCCATAAAAATAGCATTCTCAACGAATCAAAGGAGATTATTAGACAAATATATCTGAATAGAGCATAACAAAACCATGGGGTCTGAGAGAAAGTAAATACATAATAAAAAGTAAAAGCATGAAAAATAAACATGGTAGTACATTTTCTCTCTACGTTATACGACGTCCTTTTATCTCTATCGCTGATGATGAGGGGGAATGTTGTAGGGTCCTGTGGGATTTGGACCAGGACTCCAATGACTCAACCGGATCTTCAATCTAAAGGGCCCAACTCTGCACTCGTCCAAGCCTGCCTGGGCTAGCTTTGCATCTGCCGCACGAAAGAAAGTAATAAACCTAACCCATGCTTATTCGGGCTGATCACCACTTCTTTTACTGCCATCTATTTGATATGTCAGTTTGATCAACAAAAATAAACCGAAAAAAATAAAATCTACATGCCATATGCTTGGAATATGTCTCGCAAATTGTTGTTCGATGCTGTGGCATCAACATTGCAAGCTACTATGGACGTTTCGATGTTGATGCCACAATAGCTTTCAATGTTGATGTCACAGTATCAAACAACCTTTTGCGAGACATATTCCAAGCCTATGGCATGTAGATTTTTTTTTGGTTTATTTTTGTTGATCAAACTGACATATCAAATAGATGTAGTTTATTGTTTCTTACAGAATGTTTTTTTTTTTTGTATAGGGGCAGTAAAAGAAGTGGCGATCAGCTCGAATAAGCATGGGGTTAGGTTTATAACTTTCTTTCAAGCGGCAGATGCAAAGCGAGCCCAGGCAGGATTTGACGGGAGCAGAGTTGGGCCGAAGATCCGGTTGAGTCATTGAAGTCCTGGTCCAAATCCCACACGACCCTACAACATTCCCCCTCGTCATCAACGATAGAGATAAAAGGACGCCTTACAACGCAGAGAGAAAATGTACTACTTCTATGTTTCTTTTCCATGCTTTTACTTTTTATTGTGTATTTACTTTCTCTCAGATGCCAGGGTTTTGTTATCCTCTATTCGGATATGTTTGTCTAATAATCTCCTTTGATCTGTTGAGAATACTATTTTATTTTGGTCAAATCTCAAATAGATCCAGCAGTAATAGCAGACTAAATAGTGTAATACCCAGTACTTTTGGGGGCTGTTTGATCTGGAAAATTTTCAAGCAAAATATAGATTTCTAGATTGTGTTTCTACTACCATTAGCCATATATACTTTCTTTGGATAATTCTTCCACCCATCACATTCACATGGTATAAAACAACCCTCACATGGTACAATGCTGGAAGAAGGAACATGGTATAAAACAACCCTCACATGGTACAATGCTGGAAGAAGGAACATGGTATAAAATGCCCCTCATTTTCCCTATCCCAACGGTCATACTGACTAGGTATTTGAAAGATTTTTTTCAGCTAAAATAAAAGAGTACTTTTATATTTTCCATCTTATTTAATAAGCTATGGGTATTTGAAAGATTTTTGAGCTAAAAATAAAAGAATATATTTTATATTTTCCATTATGAATTTAATAAGATGTTTCCAACTTACAGCAGTCAACAAAGGATTTAGGATTCTATGACAAAATCTCAAAAAGGTTTCCATGCGTAGGAATAGGGTTATATGGGCATTTGAAGATTCTTTGTGCTAAAACAAAGAGAGTACTTTTATATTTTCTCAAAACTATTTCATTCTATAAAATAGGGTAGAATCAAGGGAAAGGGAATGAATCAATAGTATCAACCATCAAAATACAAAAATCAAGAGTCCATGGGACCTAATCTCAACAAGGATTTCAATTTGTAGCATAGGGTTGGGTATTTGAAATATTTTTTGAGATAAACTAAAAGTACTTTAGTATTTGCCATTATAAATTTAACAAGTTATTCAATTGCAGAAAATTATAAGAATGTCTTAATCTTCATATATTTTACAATTGTAGATTATTTGAAATAAGAATTTGAGCTAAAAGAAAAGATTACTTTTATATTTTCCATTATGAATTTAATACACTATTCCAATTACAAGAAAATTACAAGTCTTCTCAATATATTTGACAACTATGGGTATTTGAAAAAAAAAAAGAGCTAAAATAAAAGAGAACTATTCTATTTTCCATTACAAATTTAATAAGCTATTCCAATTTATAGTACAGTTATAAGGACAAAAAATATCAAGAAGAATTTCACTCTATAGAATAGGGTTATAAGTATTTGAAAGATTTTTCTGAGCTAAAACAAAAGAGTAATTTATATTTTCTATTATGAATTTAATAAGCTATTCCAATTTATAGTACAATTGTAATAAAGAAAGCTCAACAATGAAGCAAAAATGAACATAGAAATATAAAATGATAAAATAGTATTACCAACATTCTCTATGCCATGATTGAATCTAGGTCATTGCTCCTCCATTTTATTTTATATCAAAGATAGTAGTCATGGTTGTCTCTAGCAAGCTAGGGTTGAAATGAAAGTGATAGGTCTCTTTTATAGAAAACCAAATCTGAATGAAGGGGCAAGATCAAACGATGAAGATCAATGGATAAGATTGTTTGAGAAGCAATGAAATAGGGTTAGGGAAAAAATAGGGTTTAGTTAGGGATGGATGGTGGAGATTAAAAAGTAATAAAACCTTATCAAGGGTGGACATTAATTGAGAGGTGAAGGGATATGAATGACACAGATAGAGAGAACCGATAAGAATGATGTAAAGAGGTGGAGTAAATTAAATAGTTATAAAAGAGAATTATTTAATCTAGGAGGGAAAGTGAATAATTAAACAATTAAATCAATTATTTAATTATAGAAGAAAGGGAAAATATCAGAATTTTAATTAAAATAACGATATAATAAAATGTTAAATAATTAAAATAATTATTTAATACAAGAGGAAAAGGTAGAACATAAATAAATAAATAAAGTTTATATAATTATAGAAGAAAAAACTAATGAATTTTTAAATTTTAGTGCACTTGTTTTTAAATTTTAGCTAGTTTTGTTTGGTGGGATCTGAATTTTATTTGGTTTTGAGAATTTTTGATTTTCCTTGTAAATGTTGAAGAATTGAACATTATATTCAACCATAAAACTTAATATTTATTTGATTTTTCGCTTTTTCATGTTTATTCATAATT
>VDFB02213703.1:0-10298 GCA_007258455.2 Sequoia sempervirens
TCGTTCCTCGATCCCCTCTGAGAATTTTGCTCTGACTTGGAAAATTTTTATTGACCCTGTGCAGCTGGCATTTTCTGACTTCATCTTCAACAAATTTGCTCGTGCTTCAAGAAAATCTTATCTCCTCAGAGCTCTAGGCGTATTTTCTAGAGGAAGAGAATACTTCACGCCTTGGAAAATTTTGATCACTTTGAAAATTTTGCCTTAGAAATTTTTTTACCTTAAAATTTTGGCCTATGAGAAAGACACCAACTTCACTTAGAAAATTTTTTGTTCATGGAGGTGCCTGGCACATTTTATTTTTCTAGCCACCGTTTTGTATTTCACTTCCACACTTGAAATATTTCATCACTCATCTTTTATTTCATTTTACCACCCTTGAGGAAAATCACGCCTTAGCACTTCATGTCCATCTCACAAGCCTGGCGTCACACTTCATGGAGGATATATTTTTCCAACGCCTAGCAATTTTTATTTCACACGCCTTAGAACCTTTTCCAACACCTTATTACTCCCATCACTCTTGGCGCCCAGCACTTGATGGAGGAAAATTTAAAAATAACGCCCAATATTCATCACCTTTCACCACGCCTAGCAAAAATCTTCAAACACTCTCCACTTTAGGCGCATTTTGTGGATGAAGGAGGATAAGCATGCTAACGTTACCAGCTCTCCTGCGCCCAGCGAAATGTTACCAACCACATTTTACCTCATTTACCAGCTTCATTTACTTTTATCATCCTAACTTGGGCGCATTTAGGCATGCAAGGAGGATGGGCGCAAATTTGAGGTGGTGGAGGATGAAATACGTTGACCCTTTGACTTACTCTTGCTTGCTTTGATTCATGGGCGCATTTTGCATGTATAGAGGGATGAAACTTCAAGCGCCACCTTGACTTCCTTATTTTGTCTTTACTTGCCATGCTTTGGGCGCATTTTCATGTAGGAGGAGGACGAATAGTGTTGACCCCTTTGACTTATTCTTTTTTAGGCGCATTTCAGCTTGCTGAAAGGTGGAATCTTCTCCAACGCATTAGCTTTTGTCCTTACATGCCCTGATTTGGGCGCATTTAGCCTAGGGTGGAGGACGAGTTTCTTCCCTTAGAAAATTTTTAGCATCTTGCTGTCATGTGGGCGCATTCAGCCTATGCTGAAGGATGAATATCTTTGACTTCTTTGACCTTTCTCTCCCTTGGGTGCATTTTAGCCATGAAGGAGGATGAACTTTTATACTTAGAAAATTTTTGAATGTCTCCAGCTTGCATGTGGGCGCATTTTACCCCTGGTGAAGGATGAATTCTCAGACTTAGAAAATTTTCAACTTTTTCTTCTTCAAGTTGGGCGCATTTTGCCCAGGCAGGACGATGGAGTTTTTTTGACTTAGAAATTTTCTCAGCCATTTATGCTTGAGGGCGCATTTTGCTATGCCTGCAGGATAAACGTGTTGACTTTCCTTTGACCTTTTCCTCCTTGGGCGCATTTTGGCCTGTGTGAAGGACGAGCCCAACACTTAGAGAAATTTCATGACCTCCAGCTGAGATGGGTGCATTTTCAAGGAAGTGAAGGATGAAGTTCCAGACTTAGCTATTTTTCTCGTCTTCGCCAGCTTCTCATGCCCTGCTATTTATAGTAAGTACTCTGAATTTGCGTCTCTGAAGCTCAGAACGGCTTGAAATTTTGCGTATTGCATCCTCGTGACCTTGTTATCCTGTCGACACTGCCATTTTTAATCACCCTGCTATTTTTAGCATGTTTCTAAAGGTGGTTTACTATAAATAGTAACCTCATGTTTGATAGCTCCTAAGCTCCGATCGAAGTTGAAATTCATCGAGGCGCCCTCACCACGCGATCTTATCGCTTACATCGACGATACTAATTCTACTTCATTTTTAGCCGGGCCTAAATCAATTTTTTTACTATAAATAGTAAGTGCCCGCTGACTTGAAATTTCACCAGCCAGATAGCCCGGCGAATGCCGATCGCAAGTGGTTTCATAATCGTTTTGAAGATTTCGAAGCTTTTACGCCTCTATTTTAGTTCGTTGAAAACCTCTAATTTGCTTGGTGATGCATACCAAATGAATCCCGGGCTTGCCTTTGTTTCGCGAATACCGCTGACGCCTCGTGGAACTGAATCATTGAAGCTACCGCCGACGCACCTGCTAAAAATAGCAAGTTCCTTACTGAGTGAATATCTCCATTTGCATGTCACACCATCGCGAAGCTCTCGAAAAACCCATCAGGAATCACCCGACATGCAAAAGAAACCCTAACATGCAAACCCTAAAAATAGCCTCGGAAGGCTGAATCCTGAAAGTGGTCGCCTCGTCTTGCATGTTACATCATCGCGAAGGTCTCGAAAAACCCAGAAGGAATATCCAAACATGCAAAGAAAAAACTCTGCATCTGGACCCTGAAATTCGTGCCGGAAGCCAGACTGCTAAAAATAGTAAGTTGTCTATTTTAGCTCAAATCTTGCATACGAGCAGCCTGATGTGCTCTGAGTACTGGGAGACTGTCGGAATCTCAAAATAGCTGACAAATTGCCCTGAACTGTGCACTTACTAAAAATAGTAAGCACCTTGGAATCTGATGAAAATTGGCTGGGAGCCTGCTGGAAACATGCTGACGAATATGTTAGTCTCAAATCTTAATTTATTGACTTCGTTCGACCTCAAATTGGCAAGGAAGCTCAAAACCCTAATTTCCAGACTTGGCCAAAAACTCAATTTACGTTCAAAGGTGGGCACATCCCCAGAAGATAGATAGAACGAGAGAGAGACAACAACAAAAACAAACCAACACTAAACCAAAAGCAAAGCCAAAATAAGGGGGTTCCCATTTGCAATGGGGCGATGTGTGAAAAACGTCACAACAGGTAGTACTAAGAGGAATGTCCAACGGGGGCCCTCGGGTTGTGTCATTCAAGAGAATGGCAAGGCTGGTTCGTCACGACCAAGTTGAGTGGGCTGCAGAATGTATGATTCTTCCTACTAGTCCAGTTGACACTAAGAGAGACTATCCTCCTGATGTTCAGTCCCTACTCACAGAGAAGAGCAAGGTCTTTGCTGATTTACCTCCTGGACCACCACCTGAACGGGGTTCGGAGCATATCATAGAGCTCAAGGAAGGAGCTAAACCTGTTATTACAACTCCCTATCGGTATCCTAAGAAGCAGAAGGATGATATCGAGAAAAACATTTAGGAGCTCTTGGAGATGGGTTTCATTCGTCCAAGCAAGAGCCCTTTCGCATCTGCAGTGGTTCTTGTGAAGAAGAAGGATGGCACCATGCACATGTGTGTGGACTATCGTGCTTTGAATCAAAGCACCATCAAAAACCGATACCCCATTACAAGGATAGATGAGCTCATTGATAAGCTACATGGGGCCAAGTTCTTCTCGAAGATCGATTTGAGATCGGGTTACCACCAGATTCGAATGAGAGGATCTAATGTTGAGAAGACATCTTTCAGATGTCATTATGGCCACTTCGAGTTTCTAGTCATGCCATTTGGGCTGACTAATGCTCCTGCTACCTTCCAGTCTTGTATGAACAGAGTTTTTCAGAAGCAGTTAAGGAGGTTTGTGTTGATATTCTTCAATGACATTTTGATTTATAGCAAAACTTGGGAAGAACATCTCAAGCACTTGGAGGAAGTGCTTAGCATCTTAGAGTCTAAGAGCCTGTTTGCCAAAGAGTCCAAATGTGAATTTGGAATGGAGGAGTTACTGTACCTTGGCCACATAATCAGTGCTGAGGGAGTAAAGGTTGATCCTGGAAAGATCAAAGCAGTTGTTGATTGGCCATCTCCTGAGAACTTGACTCAGTTGAAAGGGTTTTTGGGACTGTGTGGATTTTATCGTAGATTTGTGAAAGGCTACTCACAGAATGCTGCTCCTCTTACTGATCTCACGAAAAAGGGAGCCTTTTGTTGGTCAGAAAAGGCTCAAACAACTTTTGATAAGTTTAAGAGGATCATGAGCTCTTGTCCGGTTTTGGCTATCCCGGATTTCTCCAAGCCTTTCGAGCTACAGTGTGATGCATCCAGTGAAGGAGTTGGGGCTGTTTTGATGCAAAACAAACACCCAATAGTGTTTGAGAGTAGGAAGCTAAGAGGTGTTGAAAGAACCTACTCCATTTATGACAAGGAAATGCTTGCCATTATGCATGCATTAGCTAAGTTCAGATAGTATTTGGTGGGAAACAAGTTCGTGGTTAAGACTGATCACAATAGTCTTAAACACTTCATGCATCAGAAGGATCTGAACGAGAGGCAACAAAAGTGGGTGAGTAAGCTTCAAGCTTACGACTTTGACATTGAGTATGTCAAAGGAAAAAATAACGTTGTGGCTGATGCTCTGTCTAGGAGACCCCATTTGAGCTCCTTGTGTGAGCTTACCTCTGATTGGAAGGACATGTTGCTTGCTAATTATGCCAAAAATCAATTTGCAACCAGCATCATTGAGGGTACTTTTCATGACGAAAGGTACAAGGTGATTGAGGGATTGATACACTACAAGGGTAGAATCTTTCTGGTGGCAGATTCTAAGCTCAGGAAGAAGATTTTGTTGACATTTCATGACATTTCGCTTGCTGGTCACCAAAGATTCTTTAAGACATATAGGCAGATCCGGGAAAGATTTTCTTGGAAAGGGTTGAAAGGAGAAGTTCAACGCTACATTCAAGAGTGTCCCGTTTGTCAAATGAACAAGAATGAGCACACTCTACTAGCTGGTTTGCTGCAACCTCTTCCTATTCCCAATCAAAAATGGGAAAGTATATCGATGGACTTCATCACAGGGTTGCCCAAGGTCCAATGGAAGGATTGTATCTATGTGGTAGTGGATAGACTAACAAAATTTATTCACTTCTTCGCCATTACCAGCTCTTTTTCAGCAGCTCAAGTTGCAGATCTGTTTTTTCATGAGGTGTTTAGGTTACATGGGCTGCCAAAAAACATTGTGAGTGATAGGGACAGCAAGTTCCTAAGCACTTTTTGGCAGGAGGTTTTCAGAATGAGTGGTACTGTGCTTACTCCAAGCACTAGTTATCACCCCCAAACAGATGGACAAACTGAAATAGTGAACAAGTGGTTGGAAGGCTACTTGAGAAACTATGTTTCGGAGCAGCAAAGGGCATGGGTCAAGTGGCTTCACATAGGCGAGTACTGTTATAATTCTTCCTTTCATATGTCAATCAAGATGTCACCTTTCTTGGCTCTCTATGGTTATGAAGCACCTAGCTTTGCTGATTTGGTGTTTGGCGATAGCAAAGCTCCTCAAGCCAAGGACTTATTGCAGCAAAGTCAAGACATCATGAAATCATTGAAGAACAATTTGCAGATTGCACAGAATCAGCAGAAGATGTATGCTGATCAGAGGCGTGTTGAACGTTCTTTCGAGGTTGGGGATATGGTTTATTTCCGATTACAGCCTTACAGACAGTCTACTCTCAAGAAAAGTGGAGCTGAGAAGCTCAAACCTCGCTTCTATGGGCCATTCAGGGTTATCAGAAAGGTTGGAGCAATAGCTTATGAGTTGAACTACCTCGTTGTGACCATTTTCGACACATCGCTTCCATTGCAAATGGGGACCCCCGTTGCCCTGTTGCAACCGCCATCACTCTGTCTTTTACAATGAGGTCATCATTTTGAGGGTTCCAAGTCACCACCGCCGAGTCAGAGTTATCGATTCGCACTAATAGCCCTCTAACCCGCCGTGTGAACCCTGCGACGGGTTCGCCAGGCGTTGTTGAAAAGGCGCGGTGCGCGTTTGGGCCAGAAGGTCACTGCGCTAGCCGTTAATTCTAATATGTATCGGGCACGACCGCGCATTCCACGAAAGTAAGTACTCAGGCCCGTACGCTGACCTCGGTAACAAGGCATTCTGCACCCTCATAACCTTAATGCCCAAAGACTTCAAAAGTGGGCCCAAAAGTGAATAAAAAGCAATTTTTTTATTTCTATTTTGCTACAAAACCCTAAAACGACCCAATATGAGGCATTTTAACACTAAAGCATTTCATTTTTGCCTCTCATTTTGCTCTCTCCATAATTTGTGTCCATCTTAGCATTTTGAAGGGAGGTGATTGCATTTGAAGGAGATCGATTGTGGAGTGGCAAATAGCTTCTACAAAGGAGATTTAAGTGTTCAAGGTATGCATTTAAACCCTATTCTTCAATCTTTTGATGAATTTTTTTAAGTTTCTTAGTTTTTGATGAATTTTTTCAAGTTTGTGAAGAAGTTTTTCAAATATATATATATTTTTTTCTTTTTTTTTATAGATTGCAACAATGGCAAGTAGTCAAAGTTCAGTGGGTGGGGATGGAAGCCAAAAGTTTAAAATTGATAAAGGATCTCCTTTATGGAGACATACCACACGAATTTCACAAATTCCTGGAGGTGGGGGTTTGTTTGGAAGTGTAATTTTTGCAATGCACAATATAATAGCTCCTACTACCGAGTAAAACTTCATTTTATGGGCCCTGGTGGTAAAGGGATTAACATGTGTGTGGGTCCAGATAAGAAGGGGTTATCTACTGTACAAATAGCAGGATTTATAAAAGAACAAGAAGATGCCGACAATTCAATTGCAAGAGGAAAACAAACTAGTTATAGTTCCGGGAAGAAAAAACAAACATTACCCACTCATCAGATAGTTAGGCCCTCTAGACATCCCTTCTTGTCTATACCCTCTACGGAAGAAGAAGATGAAGAACCAGAAACCACCACCCGCAAGAGAGGTCCATTAGAGAAAGCATTTAAAATGGAGGCAAGAGATGTTGCTGAAGAAAAAATTGCACGTTGCCTCTATGCCAATGGTCTTCCATTCAACTTGGTGAGATCACCATATTGGAAGGACATGGTGTCAGCAATAAATAGTGCACCTCCTGATTTCACAAGTCCTGGGTATGAAAAGGTGCGTACCACCTTATTGCAAAAAGAGAGGAAATATGTAGAGGCCCAACTAAAACCAATTAGAGATTCTTGGGTTGAAACAGGTGTATCTATTGTTTCCGATGGATGGAAAGATTGCAAAAACCGTCCATTGATTAATGTTATTGCAGTGTCCCCCAAGGGGGCAATGTTTTGAGGGCGGTTGACTGTGAAGGGCAAGTGAAAGATGCAATGTTCATTTCCAGGATTCTCATTGACTCCATAGAGATGGTGGGTAGTGAAAATGTTGTCCAAGTAGTTACGGACAATGCAAAAGTTTGCAGGGCTGCAGGTGCTTTGGTAGAGGCCAGATATGAGCACATCTTTGGACACCGTGCACTGTACACTCCCTCAATTTGGTGATGCAAGCAATTGGCACCCAAATAGAGTGGGTGAAAGAAATATACCAGGAGTCTGAGGAGATCCAGATGTTTGTGACAAACCACCATATGTCAAGCAATTTTCAGAACTTTTTCAACATTGGAATTGTTGAAGGTAAATTTTAAAATTTAATTTATTTAGTTTCATTTATCATTTATGTCATGTTTTACATAATTGAATAAAATAATTTTTTGCATTATTTACATATTTTAAATGTGTCATTAACTTACTATTAACATGTTCTTAGGTTGCCGAGACCCGGTTTGCATCTCACACAGTTGTTCTGAGACGACTTGTGGAGGTGAAAGATGCATTGAGTCAAATGGTTATTAGCAACCAATGGAGTATATGGAAGCAATCAAATTCAGAGAGGGCCCAAAAAGTCAAGGCATTGATCTTGAATGACGATTGGTGGGATCGTGTGAATTATGTATTGGAATTCACCGAACCTATCATGTCTATGCTTCGGTTTGCTGATACAGATGGACCATGCTTGGGGGATGTCTATGATAGCATGGACACAATGTTGGAAAAAATAAAAATAGAAATACAAAAAAAAGAGAATGATCCTGAAGACACCTTGTACAAAAGGGTGGAAGCAATTGTTCTTCATCGTTGGAACAAGATGACAACTCCATTGCACCTCCTTGCATATGCCCTATCTCCGAGGTACTATACCACTGAAGTGCTTTCTATCCCAGGTAGAATACCGCCATATAGAGATGCTGAAGTTGCTAATGGGTATAAGACGGCATTTAGTAGAATGTTCAGTGATCCAGAAGTGCATGCAAGTGTCATGAGAGAATTTGGAATGTTTGTCACAGGAAAATCAAAAAATCATACCGCTTCTGTTGCTCGAGACCAATACAAAATGGATGGTCTTACATGGTGGTACCTCCATGGTCAAGATTATATGTACCTCCAACCTCTTGCAATCAAGATCCTCTCACAAGTAAGTTTTTTTTTTTTTGCCACTTGTATTGTAAAATTTGACACTTAACATTCTTGAATTTATCTTGCATTTTTTATTTTATTTTAATTTTGTTGGTTTTCTCCAAGTTGTAAGCTCTCGCTTCGAACGGAATTGGAGTACATACCCTTTTATCCACTCCGAAGCGTGAACTCAGTTGGTCGCAAAAGAGTCAAGATCATGTATATTCATTCCAGAGCCTTCACAATGAGTGGGGATCCTCAATACGCAAGAGGTTGGATGTAGCACCCGAAGTTCATCGACTTGATGCGCAAACACCAGATCTCCAGAGCCACTATGGATGATGTGGGTGATATTGATGACATATCACATGGTGTTGGATCCGCTTTGGGTTCAAATGATGATGATTTTGAAGTTGAAACCACTCAAAATCCAAGTCATGATGATTCTGACAATCCTTTTGATGATTGATGAGCATATGAACAATGAACATTGAATCATGTTTCAAATTTTCAATGTTTCATGAACTACATTTTGTAATTCAGTAATTTTATTTGAATATTTTTCAACTATCAATTGGCATTTAATATTTATCTTTGGCATTTGGCATTGATCAATGATCAAGTATCATACTATGAAATGATTTAGTTTTACAATTCTCTATGTTTCTCTTATTTTTTTGTATATATAATACATATATATAGATTTATAATATATTAAATTATTAATATATATATATAGCATTTACCCATAATGCATCTAAACCCCCTAAAAAATTTTGCCTGCGACTCATCGCATCGCTCCGTGACTAACCCGCCCTCAACCCAACCGCAGAACTTAGCCGAGTTACCCGAGCCAAGTCCAGAATTCATGCTGCGCTTGAATCCAAGCAGACGCCATGGAAGCGCTCAGAAGGCCCAAGAAACGAAGATCGACTGTGAATTCGGCCAATTATGAGACTTCCTACTTTTTAGGGAAAGTTGCTTTTTCGATTTTTCATTTTTGGCATTTTTGGACCAAACAACGTTCCCTATTTTTTAGGGTTTGCTTTTTCTATTTTTAGAAAGTTTCTATTTTTGGAAAGTTTCTATTTTGAAAAGTTCTATTAGGAAACCAGTCTATCGCAGTTCAAAAAAAAATCGAAAAATCACTCAGAAAATCAAAGAGAAATTTTTTAAAAAAATTATTGAAAAATCTGGAAAAAAAGGTCAAAAAGCATGAAAATCAGACCCAAAAAGCATTAAATTCTGGAAAACCAGTTCGAAACCAGTCAAATCTGAAGGTTAAAGTCATGGAAAATCAGCTCAAGAAAGATGAAATTTGTGAAAAATTTGTCCAAGTCTGAAATTCGCCATGGAAGAAGGATGAAGGAAGATATCTAGAAGTCTGGAAGTCTTGAAGTCCGCCCAGCAGCAAGAAAGGAAGTGCCAAAGGGTTGGAAAGTCCGCCCTCAACATCCTAGGATCTTCCAAAGTCCACCATGCAGCAAGGAAGCTCATCCTAGGATCTTCCAAAGTCCGCCATGCATCAAAGAGGAGGTGCCAAGAGGTTTCAAAGTCCGCCTTGCACATCCTAGGACTCTTCAAAGTCCGCCATGCAGCAAGGAGGCATATCCTAGCATCATCCAAAGTCCGCCCATGCTCATCCTAACCCCCTCTAAAGTCTACCATCCATAAAGAGGCATGTCCAAAAGGCTTGGAAAGTCCGCCTAGGCATGTAGAAGGAGAAAAATCAAAATTTTCACTAAGTGTTGGTACCCAGCAAAGAGAATTTCGAAAATCTGCTAAGTGTAAAAGCCTAAAAGGGTGGAAATTCAAAATTTTGACTAAGTACTATAGGATTTCCAAAGAGACAAAGGGTTAAGCAAAGTGCTAAAAGGTTTGGAAGTCCGCCATGTTCAAGGAGATGATGCCTAAACTTCTTTGAAGTCCGCCCTAGAAAAGAGGGACGTCCAAGATGCATATCCAAAGAGGAAGGAAAGTTCGCCATACACTTGAAGAGGTTGGCAAGATGTCAAGGAAGTCCGCCATGCTTGTCCAAGGTGCTAAGG
>VDFB02213705.1:0-25475 GCA_007258455.2 Sequoia sempervirens
ACCATTTCGTCGCTCTTCCGACAAAGATTTGTCGAACGACCGACGAACGGCTGTCAGAAAATGGTGTCAAATTTAGTAGTGTTAAAACCTAAATAAAGATAATCCAAGGATATTTACCATCAAATCCCTACCACCAAGACCCAAAGGGAAATAGAAAACCCAGAAAATAGACAATATAATATATGTCCATTGTTATTGCATTTGTAGCATATGATATTATAATCTACTAATAGAGAAAATAAGTTATAGTTCTTATTTGTACACTCATAAGAACTTTTGTTCCAACCATAGTTGTATCTCACATGTGCTCTAAAATCTCTTGCCTTATGACCAAAATGATTGCAAGAAAAATAATAATCTTAAAATAAAGTTTAGAATCTCATCATTTTTCATTGTCTTGTAGGGAAGGACTTTTTGAATTTTCCTTTGTTACCTGTAAGAGGGCTTGTTTTCAATGGAACTTGTTTTTCCTTCTTCTCGTTACTTTCACTTTTGATAGGTCTTTTTAGGGTTTCTTCATAGCTCTTTGGTTCTTCATTATTTGACATATTTGGTGCCTCTTTTGAGTCATCCTTGTTGGCCATTCAATTTTCTCCATATACAAGTCATGTCTTATTGAATGATGACCTTTATTCATTTAATAAATGTCATCCAAAATATCACTACTACTATTGTCAAACTTGAGGCTCTTGTTCAACTTGGAGTCCAGGTATTTTCTAGTTCCTTCCTTAAATCTATTATCTCAAACTCTAAACTTTCATAATATTCTTCCTTTCCTTTTAGTTGGATGCTTACCTCTTCAAAATTTTCCCTCCTTCAATTTAAATTTTTAGATCAATGATCATATTTTTCTTTAAGAATGTGTGACAATTTTTCTTTAAATTCTCTATCCTCTTGATATGTAATCCTTGTTTCAAATTTATTTCCTTTAGCTTTTTGGTTTCTTTGTAGGCATAATAGATTTCCTCCTCAAGATCCACTCCTCCTTCATCTTTTCTATGCTTTTCTTCTAAACCTCTTTCTCCTTCCTTTTTGTCTCCATCATCCTTTGCTTCCATATCAACTACTCCTTCATCTTCATCATTTTATTTTGAATCCTTTTCTTCTAAGTTCATCTCTTCTTTTCTTTCACTCACAAGGTGTTTTCCTCTTTCAAAGATATAATCTTTTATTTTTGTTGCAATTCATGTTCCATTTGTCACCCCATCATTTTTTCTTACTTCTTTGTCATTACATGCACTTGGTTTTATTAGTTATTTTTGATCAACACTCTATTTGGTATTACATTTTCCCTTATTTTCTTTTCTTCTTGCCTCTTTTAGATCTACGTTCAAGTGGTTAAACTATCTTTGAAGGAATGCACTATGATACTAATTGATGAGCACATAATTATACTACAAGGGTGGTGGGTGAATTAATATAATACAATATTTTATTTTTCCAAACTAACAACCACAATAATATCAATTACACAATATCATTCACATAATATCTAACAATTATGTAACACAATTAAAACACATGATTTATGTGAAAAACCTTATGAGAGAAAACCATGACAAAATATTTCTTTTATATAAATCTCTTTTTACAATCTTTGTAATTACCAACCTATTGGAGGTATCAACCCCCATTGCTAAGCACCGACTTAGCTAGAGATACCAATCTCTCCTTTACGAAGCACCAACTTCTACAAAAAAATCCACCTCATGAATGTTGCTTCTGCAACAGATGATAGAAAATTCAATCTCTTGAACAACTTACAAATCTATTTATAACATTTCTCAATATATATACTCTTCTTCACTTTCATATATATGCATGTATTCTCTTTCTCAAATCCACATTTATTCCCCTTCACAAACTATGTCTTCTTCAATATCTATTTCTATTCTTTTAATAAAATCTAATTATGCAATGAGATACATATCCTCCACAAATTTGATTCAATTTCGTTCAAGTCAACATATACCTCTTTTAGATATGCATATATCTCTTTTATCACTACTGGTGTATATGATTATATATCTATCACACAAAACTTCTCTTACTTCCCCTCTTCCTTATTTAATCTTCTTACATCTCACATCTATTCTTCAAGGACTCGAGGTGTATGTAAGATATATCTTTTTTATTTTTCACACTTATCTTTTTCACAATCCACATTCATTATTTTATATCTTACACCTTCAATGAAGAGAGGCAATAATTCACAAAGGATGCATCACAATCTAAGGGATGAATCCTTTAAATATCTATCTTTTGTTAAAGCTTTGATCATTGTATTTTTAAAAACTAATTCATAATCACCTTTTAACACATTAATTACTACCTTTATTAATCTACTTTCTTCATCCGTTCTTATTAATCCTTTAATCATTGCTCCTTGTATCCTATTATCTTTTCCTTGTATTAATCCTTCACAGTTGAATATCTTAACATTGATTTATATATGTTATTTGTGGATGCAAGTATAGGCTGACCAACAATAATACTTAATATGTTTTTATGTATAGGATTGAATTTGCACCCCTTGTGTAAATTCCCCTTTTGCATACCCCCACCTTAGAAAATCAAACCTGAAGGAAAAATTCTATATCACCCATTTGAAATGCATCCACTTGACACATGTTTCGTGTTTCAGTGGAGGATTTTTTTTTAGGGACATGAGCATGATGTGTGGACATCTATGTGACGCATTTCCATCCTTGATAGATTCCTACCTGTAGAGTTCACAGGGATGTTACACTCCTCATTGGGGACGAATTGTAACGCCTCTATGCGACCAACCGACCCTAAAACAAATCCTCTTCCATTTTGTTCTTGAAATGCATTCATTTCAGAAGGAATTCATCTCTTTAGTAGTTCTCTACACACTCGTTCATTCCTAGATTCTAGCAATCTATCACATTCTCTTAAACATTTTCACAACTCCATTGACCATTGTAGCAAGTAAGCTTGTTACTCCACCAATTCCATCTTTGTACGTACGGTGGTACCAAAGAAGCTACAAGTTTGGAGTCTTACGAGACCTCCCTATTGAATTCTCTTTTGTGCTATTTGTCCTTGATGTCAAAACTAATTGGTTCTTGGTTTGGCATTGGCATAGTCATTGTGGTGGGCATTGTCATATTCATTGGTGCATTTGGCTATTGATGTTCCAATACTTGGATGGTTTATTTTTAGTTTTTTTTTTTTCGGTACTGATCATGTTGGATTCATGTGCAGAGGATATATATTGGTTCAATGGATTTTTTCTTTCATACGGGTTGTTTGGCATGGCCGAATTCAATGATTACATAAGCATTGTTAAGATATATATAGATGAAGGGTTGAAGGTTGTTTCAGGTTATATTGGAACATGATTCTTAGAGTATCCTTCACAAAGGAAATACTTTAACATTTGCACTATGATGGTTTACATGACAACATTCATATACAATGGGAAATCAAATGTAGTGGAGTGATTTGTATTTCTTATAGCAAATATATGCTATATTTGGTGGCATTAAGTTAAAGCCATTCATGGCTTTGACTTGGAGTATTCGGGTTTTCTACATATGATATGACTTACATTATTTTAACTTCTAGTTGGGTTTACCATGTTACACAATGGTCATAATGATTGTTCATTTCCATTGGCCTTTTGTAAGTGATTAAAATGCAAGCTATTTATCACATTGTCGGCTTCACCTTACATATCGACCACTATACATTGAGCATACCATATTTCATAATGTTCATAGTGTTTTTTTATTTGGATCGGTCCATGGGAATCTTGGAATAGTCAAGATCATTCATGTTTTGCATGGTCAATGTTTTGACAACAATGATAAAGGCTTTGACAACGTGTGTTTAAAAGTTATTATGATGTTTGATTAAAGTCCTCCCGGACTTCAAGTTTTATCAAACTATGAAAAGGAATTCTAAAGTCATTGGTGCGAAAGAAGTTAGGGAAATCATTGTCTTTTTCATTTTTCTTTGAAGACACAAACCCTAGCGCCACCATGGAGAGTTTACAGTTATAGTGTGTAGTTGGTTTTTGAGCTTTTCTTTCAGGTATTTGTGAGCTGCAAGTTTTATGAGTTGCAATGAGGACTTCAGTGAGACCATTATGAGGTTTACACAACCAGCTGGTAATGGATTTTGGCTGCCATGACAGGTATTTGGTTTTCAAATATGAAATATATTGTGTTGATTTTAAACACAACTATTTTGTTAAGATTTTATGGAAAAATAATTTTAGTTTTTCTTAACCCGAGTTCTTCACTCAAAGCATTTCACAGTTATTAGTTTTTAAAAAAGGTTTTGAAATACAATTTTTTTTTCAACTGCATTTTTCAATTTTGACAAACCCTAGTTAACTCAAGGGTTTTGAAATTTTAGAATGAAGGGTTTGCAATATGAGAATAAGGTTTATTCCATTCTATAAAAAGCATGGAATCTTCAACCATTGCAGTGGGACAGAGATTGGAATGAAACAACATATTGTTGTTGAAAAAAGAATAAGGGTTTATTACATTGATATCTTTATATTTTGAAAATTTGAAAAAGAGAGTTTACAATGTTTATATATCTAATTCTTATTACAAAGATTACATATTTCAGTGAGATTTTATTGGTACTATTTCATATTCAGTACATATTATAATGGGCATTATTGTATATCTTTTATATGTACTCTGTTGAGATTTTGTAATTGAAAAAATAATGCAGTTATAAGGTCCTAACAATTTGCATGGTTTTTTTGAGAAACTTTGTGAAGGAGTTGGTGCTCCGACTGAAGTTGGTGCTTTAAAATTTAGGTGGAATTGGTGCTCCTAAATTGTTATAGAGTTGGTGCTCCTGAATTGTTACAGAGTTGGTGCTTTGAAAGATATTGTAATCAGTTTGGTATTAAGCCTGTAAGGCATTTTGGATTGATTTTTCTACCCCAAGAAGGTTTTCCACTCATCAAAGCTCTGTGTTTCTCTTTTGTGTGATTTGTGCTTATCTTGCTTAATCTCTAATTTAGTCATTTGTGAAAGTGGTTCATGAAATGCTCTGATAGATTATCATAGTTCCAAGTTGTCTAAAAGTTCAAAGTTTAATTGTTCATGTTCAATGTATGAGTGTTAAATTTTTCCTTTAACGAGTTTGATGTCTTGTGTAAAAGAAACCATTAAAAGGTTGTTCATTAAAAATTATGTGAACAATGTACATCATGCTTTGATATGAGTTGTTAAACATTCATGTTGTATTTTATTAAGTCACTATTCCAATCATTCAAAGTTCAATTTTTACATTGCATATATAAAGTCACATTTTTTCCAAGATCAAAAAAAGTTTAAATCTGCATTTCATGTCATAAAAAAGTTTTAAAATATATTACTTTGATTCACCCCCCCCGCTCTCAGAGTAATTCCACTTCCATCACTCCCTTCATCATTGTTGCAACCATGTCAAATTTTCCAAGTTCATTGCTTGCATTCTCCCTTCATTGGTCTTGAGAGCCTTTGGGTGGAGGAGGTATCACTTAATTTTCCTTTTGGGGTTTGATAGAGTAGCATAACATATTTTTTAGTGTTCATTGTTTTCCTTTTCATTTCCTTTATTATACTTTCTACTTCGTGGCTTTTCTGGCTATCTGTGGAGGTGGAAAAACCAAAGCAGGGGTTTGATTGAGGCAAACCCCTATACAAAACAACATTTTCCCCCTCTTGCTTGTGTGTAGGTAAATGTGTATGTGGAGCTCACTAGCGAACTGGAGCTTTAGTGAGTTGATATTCACCACCCTTATTTTCATATACTTGCTTTATCATTTACATAGTTTCTTTTCCTACTTTATCATCCTATTTACTTTGTTAAAGCTAGTTTTCTAGGTAGTTAGTAGGTTTTTCTAGTGTTTCACCCTACATTTTACATTTTCTAGACATACGGATGCCAACGTGCCAGAGAGATGCCAACGCATTGCACTATTGTCCTAGACCCACGATGCCATCCTCAAACAAAGAGTTGTTTGAGGTGTAGTTTGAGCTCCAAAAACTGTCTCGTCTAGCCCCGTTTAGACTTTTGGATGATCTGTAGAGTGACAAAAGAACTTTAGAATGCTCTTCATTCTTGATTCTTGTCCAAAACACCCTTTAGCTTGAGGTAAGTTAGGGAAGCCCTCCACTCTCAGCTCTCCATGACCTGGAGCCTTGGTGTGGTTGGTCCCCCTCTGTTACATTTTTGGTGAACCCAATATGAACCATTTTGGTTCTATTTAGCCATGCTGAAGGGTCCTTTCCCCATATCCTAGGAGCATTGTAGATGTGAGAGTTATGAGGTATTTTTCCTTGCAACCCAACTTGTGACCCCTAGTAGGAATAATTGGAAGGTTCCATAGGAATTACATAACAAAGTATTAATTGGGTCACTGTCTAATTGTGAACCTTTGGGGGATCTATGAAGGTGTTGTTTACTATACGTGATGACTTCCTTTTTGCATCTACTTATCCCCTTCACACAGCCTATGAGTAGATCTCCTGAGATAACTTTCACCTCTTAGGACCTATTGATGGGATATAATAGAGAGCCATCTCCTCTTTACATGTTCGCATGAATCAATGGAAACACTGTGACAAGTGTTATTGTTGACCCATTGTGTCAAGTGAATATCATAACTAAGGAGATTATGTTAATCAATTTCTAGCATAAATATGGGTATGACGCACTTGAAAGTACCATCCATACACATAAAAAAAATTTCATACCTCCCCTTGGTAGGATCACCTTATCGATCCTTGTTGCAACTAAGTCAATAAACTTGCTTTTTGACATAATCCTGGGGTCTGACCTCTTCAAGGTGAAACTAGGTATCCCTTGGTTGGTCGCTATGAATGAAGTTCCCTCGGTCATGCATAAGTGTTTGAAATTTATCCATGAGGGTTCAATGCACGTAATCCATGACACCGATTATAAACCACTAGTTGCACATGGAAACTATTCTCTAGACCACTTTTGGCCTGCACTTATGGGTCTGCTTCTGCCTAGGATAAACCTCTTGTACTAGACCTATGAGAAGTACAAGAAAGGGCGCTTAACACCTAAGGTGAGATACTGTCCATCTCCTTATGTTGTTTCACATAGGCCATGTTTGAAAGTTGATAGTGATGCCACCCTGACAGATAGAAGGGAAGAAGAGAAGTGGTCTCGAGGTTCCTCTTCCTCCTCTTTTGTTATCCAACCTACCACTTCCTCTCACCCTACTATGGTGTCATCGGATTTTGCCTTGTGTTTGCAGGAGAACCCTATGATGCCCACTTGGCGAAACCCCAAGCGTCTTGCATTCAAACTTCCCATTCTACCCATAGTGCTAGGCCCATTTGATATGATAGAGGGAAGGGTCCCCATGGGGAATCCTATATGTCTCGGCCTCTACAACCTCCTACCGCTCTTCCTCCTAAGGAAATGAATGGGAAGAGGCCCACCACTGATGCATTAGAGCCAACTCCCCCTGTTGTTATCTAAACCTCTTCTCAGTCTCTTCCTCCTACTCCAGTCCAGGAGTCACTCCCTCCACCCAGGGAAATGGATGAGTGGACCTCCACATGGCTAGAGACTTAGGGTGAATCTGGCTCCCCAAAATTCATAAAACTACCTTGCATGTGAGCTGGCGATCAACAAAAGGATTTGGCTCGGTGGAGTAGATACTTGAGGGAGGAAGGGAAGGGAGCCAATTTCCCTTGTTTTGGGGCCTCTTGCTATTGTCTCCTCCTCTCCCATCCCCTCTTCCTCGGTTCAATTGAATTTTGTTTTCTTTTGGCTCTTGCTATGGCGTAAGCACCCCCTAACCCTAAAGGGTGTAGGTGTTTATTGCTCCTTCAGTCAAACCACCTCTCTTGATATCCCTTCTTGACATCCCACTGTTCTTTAAGCCTATGGACATGTCAAACACCTCGATGGTGTTTGTCACGGTCTTCTCCTCCTCCTCGGTGCCTTCTTCCTCATATGTAGGGGTCTCACACCCTTCGATGAAGCGAAAGGTGGAGAATGGCCCTGCTAGTCATGGGAGTTAGAAGAGGATTCCACCCTCTTCAAACGGTAGTTTTGCATTAGCATACAACATCCTTGTGACAAAAGAAGCTTTGACTTACCCTGAGTTCACCATTGCTCTCGAGTCATTCAGTGAGCCTAGTAGTGAATCTTAGGTGTCGCCTCCCTTGCCCATTGAGGTAACACATGACACTCTTGTGAAGTGCATGTTTAACTCTTTGGATGAGGTCCTGACCCTATTAGTGATCTTTGTGAAAGCACTGATCTTCTCCACAGGAATTGAGTGAAGGAGACCCCAAAGAGTCTCCTTCCTTGGCTCTTATTATGGGAGGGTCAGAGGGTTCCCCTCTTAATATTTCACCACTGCAAGCTCATCTGCCTTCCCCATATAATGATCTAGATTGGGAAGCAGAAAACCTCTTGATCAATGAGTGTTAGGGGGGTGCCTTTTCTTTACCTTTAGCTTAGGTGTGTGTTTGTTGTGATGTGTTCCCCTGTGCTTGCATTATGTGTTCATGGATGAACCTTGTCACCTTTGTAGGTGCTTGGATACAGGAGTGATTATGTGTCATAAAACTTCCTCTATTTGTGGCATCATTCTTCCTCTATTATGTATATTGATTTTTGGAAATTGGGGATGATGCAAAGTGTTGGGGGAATTTAGGCTTCCCTTCCATGTTGACCCAATTTTTTTTCAATTTTTACTTTGTCTTCTCATGCATTCTTCACTTGGTATGATATAGTAGAGGGTTGATGACAGTTCATCTATATACTATTACTATACTTATATATATTCATGAGCAACTTTGACCCTGAAATATCAGACTACCCCTATGCCCTTCGTTCATGATGTTATTGTCCCTTTTTGCAATTTTGTTTATCTTTCTCTCTTCTTTGCTTGATTTGTGATGTTGTGGTATTCATGTGTTGTCCCTTATGTGTGTGCGACAACATCACCATGGTGACATCTAGCTATGTCCCATGGGCCACAACATCAGTTTTTCATTCTTTCTTTTCTCTCCTTAGGATGTCACATGCTTCTACATTCAGCATGCACCACCCTAAGGTGGGGATATCATATTACTTTAATTTTCAAAAAATGCATTCGTAGCCAATGACTCTTTTCTCAAAAATCTTTTTAAACCTTTTCAAAAATCACATTCTCAATAAGGACCCCCTAGCGAAATGTGTTTCCTTCGTCATGGGTTTGCAAATAAAGAACTTGAAGAAATTTCCTTTCGAATTCCATGATGAAGTAAAAATATTTTGAAAGGATTCCTTGATGTTGAATTGATTTGTGAAAAATGCTCTTTCACTTTTAAACAATGCATCCCTTGAGTGGACCCCTCTTCTTTTGAAGGGTTCCTGAGGGAACCTTTTGAAATCCTTTCCATTTCTTGACCGTCTGATTTTTTTCCTACATGGTCGCTCTTTATTTTCTAACATGTTTTATCTATGGATTAACATGTTGCTTTGTAGATGCATCTGTGAAGCCGCCTTCCAATCTGACTCTGCAGAGTCCCTTTTCATTGGGCTTCCTTCATGAGAGAGTACTTGTGGGAATGACTTCTTTATAGGTCAGAGGGCCTATGAAGTGCTTGCATCTTGCGGGATTTGTCCATTGTTGGTCTGTGGGCCTTTGGTGTACTTTGTGCAACTTCATAGTTTTGTGGAGCTATGAAGTCCTTTGTTTGAATCTCCTCAGGAGAGAGTACTTGTGGAGTCCTTTTCCTTCCCTACACTTTTGAGTTCACTAGATCGCTGTCTGCTTCCTTGATGGTTTAGGTATACATTTCTAACTCTTCGATCTACTTTACCAAACACTCGTTGATACTTGTGCTCACTAAAGTGGGGGAGAAATGTATAGGAGTGAATTTGTACCCCTTGTGTAAATTCCCCTTTTGCATACCCCCACCTTAGAAAATAAAAAACAAAGGCAAAATTCCACATCACCCATTTGAAATGCATCCACTTGGCATGTGTTTTGTGTGTCGGTGGGGAAATTTTCGTTAGGAATGTGAGTGTGGCATGCAAACATCTATGTGTGATGTTTTCGTCCCTGACAAATTCTTGCCTTTGGAGTCTGTAGAGACATTGCACTCCTCATTGGGGATGAATTGTAACACCTCTGTGCGACCAACCGACCCGAAAACAACTCCTTTTCTACTTTGGTCTTGAAAGGCATTAATTTCACAAGGACTTCATCTCTTTATCAATTCTCTACACACTCATTCATTCATCTTCTAGAAATATATCACATTCTCTCAAGCATTTTCACAACTCCATTGAGCATTGCAACAAGTAAGCTTGTTACTCCACCAATTCCATCTTTGTACGTGTGGTGCTACCATGGAAGCTATGAGTTTGTAGTGTTGTGAGACCTCCTTTCATCATTGCTATGATTGTGTAAAATTTTCCAAGCTTGTTGCTTGCATTCTCCCTTTATTGGCCTTGAGATACTTTAGGTGGAGGCGGTATCACTTTATTTTCCTTTTGTGGTTTGATAGAGTAGCGTAGCATCTTTTGTAGTGTTCATTACTTTCCTTGTTGTTTCCTTTATCATACTTTCTACTTCATGGCTTTTTTGGCTGTCTATGGAGGTGGAAACACCAAAGTGGGGATTTAACTGAGGCAAACCCCTATACAACCCAACATTTTCCCCCTCTTGCTTGTGTGTAGATAAACGTGTGCATGGAGCTCACTAGTGAACTAGAGCTTTAGTGAGTTGATATTCACTACCCTTGTTTTCACATACTTGCTTTATCATTTACGTAGTTACTTTTCATCATCCTGTTTATTTCCTTAAAGCTAGATTGTTAGGAATTTAGTAGGTTTTTCTAGTGTTTCACCTTGCATTTTACATTTTCTGGTCGTACGGATGCTAATGCGCTAGAGAGATGCCAGTGTGCCACACTATTGTCCCAGACCTGTGCTGTCGTCCTGGGACAAAGAGCTATCTAAGGTGTAGATTGAACTCCAGAAATCGACTCGTCTAGCCCAGTTTAGACTTTTAGATTTGTAGAGTGACAAATGCACTCTAGTGTGCTCTTCATTCTTGATTCTTGTTCCAAACACCCATTAGCTTGAGGTAAGTTAGGGAAGCCCTCTGCTCTTGGCTCTCTATGACCTAGTGACTTGGTGTGGTTGGTCCCCCTCTCTTACATGTTATTCCATATTATTTAACACTTCCTTTGTCTCTAATAAATGAGTGGCCTTTTTTGTATGATAGAGATTTAAATAGAATATTAAGTGCTTCTCATTATCAACCATCATTAAATTTGAGTATCTTAGGTCAACCAATATATGATATTATTTTAGTTTCAAGTCAACCCATAAATAATGTTATTTTAAAAACTCTTCCATAGTCAAATTTATTGAATATGTTTGGGCACTATCTTAGATATTATTGGCTTTGTTCTTTGATCTTCAAATATCCAAGTAAACTAGATTTTGGCCAATAGTTAAAATGGTTTCCATGATCCACTTTTTCAATCTGCTCTTTGCATATATTAATGACATGTATTAAATCATCATGACATTCATTTCATCTTTAATGAACATTCCAACAATCTCCCATATGCCTTGACATCAAATATTTCTTTTGACATCAATGACATTTCTAACATGATCTGCTTGTCAAATTTTGAAAAAAAAAAAGATTGTTCTACACTTCATTATTTACACATTGAAAAAATAATTACATTTTTTATTAGTTTAGTTCAAGTTATGTGACATACATGTTCAGGGTGATCCCACAATAGTGGTTTATAATTTTTGGCCAAACTAGACACTGAAACAATTTTTTTTAAACTAAATCTTCACTTTCGGGCACCTATAATTATTTCGCCAAGTGAAGAGGTGGAAGATGATGCAAACTAGAGTTTAGTGACATTTTGTTTGTAGATTCTAAATTTATTTTTTTCATTTTTTTTTGAATCAGATTGCACTTCTTTTTCCATCTCCCTCGAAAACTAGTTTTTTTTAGAAAACATCATTTTTAAAAAGTGACGCTCCTTGTATAACACATAACTTATTTTCCATGAAGGATAAAATTATAATTCTTTCAAGTGCTAGATTTACAACTCTGATATCTAATTATTCCACTTAGTAAGATAGTTGTTTAATGAATATTTTTTTTCTTTAACAAGTTTCAAAAGTCAAAATAGTTACAATTCAAACATAGTAGCGACATATATTAGTAGTAGCTTTTTTTTTTTGTATGTATTGAAATTCAATTTTGTTTTTTTCTTGTTGGATCAAAGGACTTCAATGTCAGTGCACTCCTTATTATTTTCAATTTTTTTTTTTGATAATCTTCTATTTTTCCACATGTTAGTAGAACAAAGAAGCTTGATTTTTAATTAGAAAAACCTATATTCTAAAGAAATAAAAAATAAATATAATAATAAAAATTAAATTTATTTAATTATACTTTTTAGGAGCTCATAATGAGGGACACATACAAAAAATAAATTTTAAATAGATTCATTTGATCCCCAAAGGTAAATCAAAGTGGTTTTATCTGACATTTTGATTGGTGTAAAGGAGACTACAATTTATAGGTTTGGGATGCTTTTAAATGGAAATTTTTAAGGATTAAATCATTATATATTTTCTAAAATATCGCGATTTCAACAAAAATCGAGAATCTCTCAAAATTATGCCAAGCGGCTTTGTGGGATCACCCTTCCCGTTGATCGCGATTTTTAGGATGCATCCACTTTGAAAAATCATAGAAAAAAATATATTCAATAAAAAATTTAAAAAGATATGCAATTTCTAGTACTCACTCTTAACAATATTTTTTACTAATAAATTTTCTAAAATACTAAATGCAACCAAAAAAATTAAAGGGGCACACTTAATAGCATTGAATTCCTACTCCTTGGTTAATTCTGAATGGGGTTATTGATTAGGTTGTTTAATTGGCTTTAATGTTCAATGATATTAAAATATGTTTCTTGCCATCAATCTTGATACATTACATTATCTAATCTTTGTCTTCGTACCCCAATCATAAACCATTTTTACATGGGTTTCAATGAGGATGTCAATGGTTTACAAACTGCGGTTGGTTTAATGGGCAGTGAAGAATGTAACTATTGGTATTAATTCATCTCTTAGCAAGTTTTTCCCATCCCAAGTTAATTCTTATTAATAGTAGAAAAATTGTACTCTCCGAAAGAAAGGTCAGAGATTCAAATTCTATAAGGATAAGATATGTATGTCTTATATTAGAAATATAATTAGGGGAGAGGGCCCAATAGTGGTGGGGTACCAATAGTGGTGGGGGTACCAATAGTTGTCATAGTACATGTACATTCAAAGTCCAATAATTTAAAAGTATGGAACTAGTAATTGTAAGAGAAGATCCAATAGTTGAACAAAATATGCCCATTATATTAAAAAAGCAGCAAATCATATGATGCCACATTGACACACTAAAAAACATTACTTAATGCACCACTATTGGTCTAACTTTTTTTGGTCCTTCAACAAAAAGCATGTTGATGACATCTTTTTGAAACAAAATATTTGAATTGTCCGCATCCCTAGCCACTCGAGAATATAATTTTTTAATGTCAATGTTGCATGTTCATTGCTATGTCAACCCATAAAGTTAGGGCGTACCACTATTGGGCCCTCTCCCCTAAATGTCCCTTAAAATACGAAATTTGAATATGCTATAAACCATAGATGTAAACTAAAAACAGATATCACAAACTATAAAAAGATTGGAATGTGCTAACACTTTGCATAGTGGTATCTTCTGTATAAACAGATCTATAACCAATAAATTGTTGCTAGTTGTCCTCTCCGCCATTGCCTGGACCAGCTCTGCAGCAACGTACGGACATGGGTTCAAATATTCTACCACTGTCGCAGCTTATGGCAGAATCAGAGCTCAGCTGCCATCCTCTGCCTTGACCACCTTCTGCTCCGAACTTGGAGCCCTTGGCAGGGATTGCAGTAGCTTCACACCTCTTGTTTTTATGGGTATTAAAACGAAGTTGTCATGTATTTATAGAATTATTTCATTGAAAAAATTGTCGACCACTTCTGTTCTATCAAAATAGTCTTTTTATACAGTGGTGAAGGAAACTTTGTTAATTGGCCACTGGCGTTGTACCTTTAACTCATTAAAAAAACCAATGCCATAAATACGGTGTTACTAGAAGTCATGTAGATTAGAATTCTTAATAAAAAAGATGCATCAGCAGGAAGGACAGATAAAAGGCAAAGAAATAAATTGGAATGTGAGCTGTGGGAGACAGATCTTAAAAAAATGGCCAAATAAATATTCATTTGGACTAATCAAAGCACACACAGATTATTAATCGACTGATAGCCATACCTTGTTTGTTATAGATTAAACAGTTTATTTGTGGAATGCTTGTAAGAAGGGGTGTCATACATTTAAAGTCTAAAAAGGATAAAATAATCAAGGAGGTTTTCCACAAACCTACCATTTCAGGAAACACAAGAATCCATGAAACTGACAAAATACAATATTCTAATGAAAACAAGTTCAAAATGATCAAACCAAATTATTGTGAAGGAACTCAAAAAATTATGAAGATTGAGCAGAAGACAAGGACTCGTAATCAATGATATTCCAAATGTAATTAATAACAAAAGCTCATTTAATCAAATAGTCTGCAATGACATTTCAATATCTAGAAATAAGAATAAAAGAGATGGAGTCAAAGTTCATGAGAAACAAACATCTACTACACAAAAGATGCCAACCACGAGATCTCCCATTATTTAGAAGGGAGACCAAAATCATGGAATTTGTCTCACATTATCCTCTTCTAACCTAGCTCACATGTTTTCTCTAGATTCACTAGGATGTCTCAGACATCCATTTGATTATCAGTACCAAATCCTGTAGCAAAAGAAAAAATAAGTGAACTAAACTAGCATTATCCTGCTTACCTCCACCAATCATTGTTGCATCGAGATTACCACAAGAAGAGTCATCAATATTGATTTGGAAAAAAACTAAGAAAGGATTGAGTCATTTACTTGCAATATTTACCTTATCAAAAGGTTTGATCCTAAAGCCAAAAAGAGTAGATCCAAGCAAATGAACCAATATTTTGTTTTTCAAAATTTGAATATCCGAAGAAACTAATAATTGATCAACATAATACTTAGCCTCCAAAGTTTCTTTTATTGAGTCCAAAATATTTTTTCCAAATATATGCAATAAGACTTTAGTAATCTTAGAATACTCAATGATATTTTTCTAACTAAATTTGCCAAAGAATAAGGACATGGCCAATAACCTAGACCACCAAAAGTAAAGAAGAAAAATTAGTAGGATGTTCCAAACTAGCCCAAACTTCAAATAGAGAATTAACATAAACTAAAGGCTAGTTCCACATGTACCACCATAACCTCCAAAGACCCTAAGGAAAAGATAATTGAAAGAAAAGATGGTCCACACATTTCTCATTAACCCCACAAAGAACAAATTTAGAAGGAGCTTGGAATCCTCTCTTTCTTATATTACCCCAAATAAAAAATATTTTGATAAAGAAAATAGAGTAAGAAATTATATTTTGGAAAAGAATAATTATTTCAAATCTTTTTGCAATAGGGAAAGTCTCTATACCTAAAAAATTTCATGCTTTAAACTATGGTATCCATGAGATAATGAATAAACTCTCCTAAGTATCATAGCCTCAAGAAAGAGAATTTGTTTCCTCCACAAAATAATATGGGTGATTTGGTGGAATAAAAGATAGGACCACCTAAGAATCAAGATCTGCCCCCCAAAGGCCAACAACTTGGATCCTATCAATAACAAATATGAGAGCCCCCCATTAAACAAGAATCGCTAATATTTGACACCTTAAACTAACTAGAATCTATAAAGATTTTACTCAAAGGGAGCATATGGGAAAAATGGGTGAGAATAGGGAACGAGAATCCGAGAATCCTATGAATCCATCTAAAAAACATTGTGACTTGAATTTACAATGTAGAAGAAATTTATTTGAAAAGTGGAAAAACTATTGATAGTATTCCAAATCATAGTCTTTCTCAGTCAAAATCATTTTAGGAACCTCAACAACTCATAAATATTTATAACTTAGAAGTTTGGTCCAATAAACCATTAAGTTTGATATTAAAGAATATGTAAAACTAGTATAGATATATTGAATACATCTATCTGAAAAATGACCAGAGATACCAATTTGAAGCTATTTTATTTGCTTAAAAATTATTTTATTTACAATATAGCTTTTATGTTTCTTATTTTGGAAATATTACATGTTTATTATTGAGTATTAACATTTTGAGCTATAAACTACTATCAAATTTAAGATAAAATAAGAGTTTTTTAACTTGCTCACACATTTACACTCTACCCTTTACTACCATTGTAGAATGTCTATTGACATGAACAAAAAATAAGATAAAACAAAAAAAAGCTCCATTAAGATTTTAAAAGTTAGAAACTTTTGATTCTCAAAGTGTTAATAATATTGTTATAAGATTATGATGTCAAAAATAATAATATAATTTAGCAAAAGATTATTAAACACTATAAATGTAAAATAATTGTTTTTTTTAAAACAATATCAATGTATGGAAAATAAATATAACCTAAACATTAATTTATATGCCTAATTCTAATAGTAAAGATTAATAAATGAAATCAAACTAAATTAATTAGAGTTGTAAATCTAAATAAGAAGCTTAATCTATTTATTAATTTTATGTAAGTTATGATAGATATTTAAATGTGTACTTTGTTGGACATGGTATTTTACACTAAGAGATGAGGGTGTACGTACAAATCAATCCTCCCCTATTTTTCTAATACAAGAGGATCCAAGGATTACATAATCCTATATCAATAAAAAATTAATTTTTATCGTGTTAGAGTTTTTTTTATATTTGAGTTTCTCAGTTTGTGTCCAAAGTTGGTTTCATTGGTATATATTATGAGATCAAGTATTATGTTGCTCAACCAGTATGAAGAGATATGAATGTGGTTGTCTTGTTGCACATTCATACAATTGGTTTAGGCGTGTTTATACATGCTATTGAATAGTTAAAAATGTGTAGCAAGGATTAGAGCATCATTTCCACTCATATATTGCATGTAACTAGGACTTCATTTACACATTAGATATTCAAAAGACTAGATTATATAATGATTTTGGAGAATCACCTTCCCACATAAATTTGAATTCAAAATTTTGGATCTTTAAAATGGTGGATTTGCACCATAGGGACATGTTTTTAAGGAGTATTGGACAAATATTTTTCATAGATTTAGTCTATACTAAGGATCTTGAATTTTTTCATGCATGATTAGCCAAATTAGAACACAGATCCAAAGTGAATCCAAAGGAAAATGTATCATAGTCCAAAATGTGTCATGTCTCAAAGACCTCACCTAGGTACATATTCACATTGAACAAATAAGCTGGACTTAAATCAACATGCCTTGTTTAGAGAGGCATACCAATTCATGGAAAAATACAACAATAAGAAAATAAGTCTAAACATTTAATGTAAAATTACAAGCCCATAACTTCTAGATAATAGAAATGAAGGTAAAAAAGAGACTAATTTTTTTATGGCCTCAAGTTGTTCCCTAAAAAGAAACCCTATTGAACAAGGCCATTAAGAAATTGATGTACACTTCTTCCCTTTGTCAAGTATAATGTGGGAAAATGATTTAATCACTTTGATATAATGAATTAACCCTTGTGTGGCTACACCATCAAACATATCAAAAATCCAATTGTAAGAATACTTAAAGTATTAGATGATGATAAAATTTTCCATAATAAAGATCACAAGCACCATGAAATCCAAGGCAACAAGAAAATGAACCAATGCTCAACCTATAGTCATACATGTTAGGCACATGTAATGAAACATATGGTGATTCAAAATGAAAAGGTTTACAATAAAATTAAATTAGGTTGTAAAATATAATTCACCTTTATACATGCATGTCGTATCACAATATTTGTTGAACTCCATCTTTGAGCTAAGGATAAAAGTGAAAAATCAAAACTTATGTGACATAAATAAAAAGATTCAATCATACACCTAATTATAATGTAGGAAATTTAACTCTAAAAAAAGGAAAACTAGGTTCCTTTGAGATTAAATTCCACTACATACACTCAAATTAATTTAACTTGATAAAATAGATGAAGAGGAATAAACTAGTGAAAATATATTAAAACATAAAAGTAAATAAAATGTGATAACTGTAGAAGTGGAAATTATAGATGATAAAGAACCTGTAATTCAAGCTTGAGATTCTTGGCCAAAGAATCCAATGCATAATGCGGACCTCCTCACTTTGTGTTGTCATCATGTACATACAATGAACACATAACACTAAAAATAATGAAGATACAACTCTTTATTTTGACTAATATGAAAAACTTAGAATGAAAAACACCATCAAACACAATATAGAAGAAATACGAAGAAACAAACTAAATAATAAAATGTAAATTATTTAAATTAAATAAATAAACACATGCAAACATCTATGTGGTTGGATATTCTCAAATACCTGCACACTGGAAAAGAGGAAACATGTTTGGGCTTGTTTGGTAGTTTTGCTTAGTTAAACCCTTGATTTGGTGTTTCCACCTCCACAACAACCAATATAATTAAAAAATAAATAGATACATAAAAGGATAAATGATTTGATAGGGATGTGATAATCCCGGATGCTCAGGCGTGAGAATCAAAAAAACAAAACAATGTTCTTTATTACCAAATTTTTGTAAGCTCAATTGGTGGAAATTTGGTGAACATTAATTCATTTTAAGGTGAATTAATGTAGTTTAAGTTTAAGTGCTGATTTTGCATGGTTATCATTATTCATTGAGTAATAGTTATACATTTTAAAGAAGAAATAGAGTTTTCAGAATGCCATTCAGATATTCCAGAATTAAAAGAGATACAAAATTGAGCAAATGTGCAAAATAGCATTTCAGATGCTTTCTTTTATTTCATGAAAAGACTCATATTTTACAAAGCTTCATTTGATTTCAAGAATCAGATATTACAACATTGCATTTAAATGCATTTTCTTTTCAAATGAAAAGAAAGAATTGAAATCAAATATCCACACAAGCCGTGGATGTGACTATCACAATGAATCACTAATAGCACACTATACTACTAAAGATGCGGAAAACAAATCACGTAAGTAAGCAACATAATCATCATTCCACGATTATACGTTTGATCTTTGAATGTTACACCTTTGTCTTCTCATATTCCGTCGACTTTGTAAAGACAAAAAGGGGATGTCGGTGGCTCAGATTATGGAAGTAACCTATATGAGGCACCCACAATAGTACATCCTACTATTAATCATGCATTGAAACAATCAATGGAGTGAAGATGAGAACGAAGGAGAAATAACAATATCATGATCATCATGTTCTATTTTATGCTAACATTGTTTGTTTCCTTGTGTAGGGGTATAGGTAAAAGTCATGAAGGCAGACGTGAATAGCATGTGGAGAAAAGCGAACTCCCACAAGGGTAGAGGCTTCGACCTCTTTGCCCTATTATTGATAAATGGGCTAATTTTAAAAATACATCATCATATTCATCAAGTGAAATGAAATACAACTGAAGGAGTAAAATAGATTTATCCATCGAGTTACTAAACCAACTGTGCATTCATAACGATCAGGTTATTCTTTCTGAAGGCTACAGGTGAACAGTGAGTCTAGCTCACTCAATTAATTCAGCTGAGTACATTTATATCAAGCATTGCTAAATAATTCGTATTCTGTGTTACTTGTTCATAATCATATGTGTCATGCAAGTTCTAGTTTATCAATTCATTCTTTTCATGGTCAAGGATAGTGAACAGGCATACATTATGCCTTAACTGAGAGTTTTGTTTTGGTTTTCATTGTGAAAGAGAGTAGATTTTTTAAAGAACAGTTTAATAAGTGAAACATAAAAATGCATGAAGAGTACCATGTTGCTCAAGAGTACAAGAGACAGACAGTGCTTTCAAGTTTTTAAATGAATCACCAGTTTCAGTTGACTGATAAGCGGATACAGAATTAAGAATCACAAGATAAAATGATAACAGTTTCTGAGGTATTATCTATATAAGGAAACATGTGAGCTTGCATTGAAAGCAGTGTGCAGGAGCAAACAACTCATTCCAACTGAAAGAATGTTTCAAGTAGAACAATGTATCAGTGTCTAACTCAAGACAACAATCAAAGTATGATGTGCATTCAAAATTGTTTTCAATGAATTACAAGAGACAAGCAAATTAGGCATGAACATATTTGATAAAGGTTCATATACACAAGTGTCATTTCCGGAGTAAGCAAGTTCATGAAAGCATGAGAGTTCAAATAGGGCATGTTAATGATGCCTGAAGTATAAACATAAGTCATAAGAGGAATCTTTTGAATGCAGATGTGTACAGTGTTGCAATGTTTCAATCTAAATCTCTACGAAGTAGAAGGAAAAATTTGTTGTGTTAAGGTTGAGGGAGATCAAAAAGACACTGATGTGTGTACAAAATATAAGTATGAGAATAGTATACATTAAGAGGTTCTTCTCTTCATAATGAAAAACCACTGAATCATGTTGGAGGTAAGAGATTCAAATGCATTAGAAGCCTAGTTTTACATTATTAATTGAAATGCAGAAATTGGAGAGAGGTCAAAATCAGTTTTAATAAAAAATGCCAATTATAGTTTTTTGCAATTGAAAGTGCACAAGAGACTATGGTGATTGAGCTAAGTTGCATGAGAATATTAAAGATAACAGGTGTGTTTTCAAATCATCATTTGAGTCTTCTTTCAAAGATAGAATATCAAAGTAAGACACCACTTGCAATGGATCGAGTCATAAACTAAATATAGCAAGTATTCAGAATTTTTCACCATTTTCAATCATACATGTGGGTATTCCTATTTCAATAACAAACAGTTTGTTCTATCAACCCAGCTGAATACATTTGTGTGAATTAACAGGTACTGGTGGAATTTTATTCTTGGGTCAAGGTTCAGAATACATAGAGGCATGTAGTTTTTCATTTCCAGTGATACCTAGGAGAGGGCCTGTTAAGTAAATGGCAAGAATAAATGCAGAGAAGAGGTGGGTCAAGCATCAGAGGAAAAGGAAATAAAATTTTCTTTAGAAATATACAAATACCATGTCATTATTTTGTTTTAGGGGTCCGAAATGAACCACCAGTTGTTGGGTTGAGCCTATAGGAATAGAACCAAACAAATGAAGTTGTAGTTTTGAATCTCTAGTACCCACGATTGGGGTTTCTAATAAACACACTGATTTTCACCATTTTCAACCATCTATGATACCCATATTTGGGTTCAATTTCAAAATGCAGAAGAAGCAACTACAGTAATAACCCATGTGAAGTCTTGTATAAAATAGCAAATGACATAAATAACATGTGAACTTGCATTGAAAGTAGTGTGTAGGAGAAAAAAACTCATTCCAGCTGGAAGAATGTTTCAAGTAGAACCATGTATTAGTGTCTAACTGAAGACAACAATCAAAGTATGATGTGCATTCAAAATTGTTTTCAGTGAATTACAAGAGTCAAGCAAATTAGGCACGAACAAGTTTGATAAAGGTTCAGATACACAAGTGTCATTTCTGGAGTAAGCAAGTTCATGAAAGCATGAGAGTTCAAACAGGGCATGTTAATGATGCCTGAAGTATAAACAGAAGTCATAAGAGGAATCTTTTGAATGCAGATGTGTACAGTGTTGCAATGTTTCAATCTAAATTTCCACGAAGTAGAAGGAAAAAGTTGTTGTGTTAAGGTTGAGGGAAATAAAAAAGACACTGTTGTGCGTACAAAATATAAATATGAGAACAGTATACATTAAGAGGTCCTTCTCTTCATAATGAACAACCACTTAATCATGCTGGAGGTAAGAAATTCAAATGCTTTAGAAGCCTAGTTTTACATGATTAATTGAAATGCTGAAATTGGAGAGAGGTCAAAATCAATTTTAATAACAAATGCCAATTATTATTTTTTGCAAGTGAAAGTGCAAAAGAGACTATGGCGATTGAGCTAAGTTGCATGAGAATATTAAAGATAACAGGTGTATTTTCAGATCATCATTTGAGTCTTCTTTCAAAGATAGAATATCAAAATAAGACACCACTTGCAATGGATCGAGTCATAAACTAAATACAGCAAGTATTCAGAATTTTCACCATTTTAATTCATACATGTGGGTATTCCTATTTCAATAACAAACAGTTTGTTCTATCAACCCAACTGAATACATTTGTGTAAATTAACAGGTACTAGTGAAATTTTATTCTTGGGTCAAGGTTCAAAATACATAGAAGCATGTAGTTTTTCATTTCCAGTGATACCCAGGAGAGGGCCTTTTAAGTAAATGGCAAGAATAAATGCAAAGAGGTGGGTCGAGCATCAAAGGAAAAGAAATACAGTTTTCTTCAGAAATATACAAATACCATGTCATTATTTTGTTTCAGGGGTCCGAAATGAACCACCAATTGTTGGGTTGAGCCTATAAGAATAGAACCAAACAAATGAAGTTGCAGTTTTGAATCTCAAGTACCCACGATTGGGGTTTCTAATAAACACACTGATTTTCACTATTTTCAACCATCTATGATACCCATATTTGGGTTCGCTTTCAAAATGTAGAAGAAGCAACTACAGTAATAACCCATGTGAAGTCTTGTATAAAATAGCAAATGACATAAAATGTGAAATTTTATGTGTTGTTCCGAGCTTCAAAATGAAAGAGATGCATCTCTCATTCGATTTTCACAATACCCAGGAAAAGAGATAGCAAGAAAATACAAAAATGCAAGTTTCCTAAGTTGGGTCGAGCATCAGAAGAAAGAAAATACAGTTTTATTCAAATTTCCATGATACCCACAAGCGGATTTATCTTCAGAAAGACATAATGATGATTTTTTGTTATGGGTCGAACCCAAAATCTTTAAAACATATTTTCTATAATATACATCTGGTGCGGCCTGAAAATGGCCAGAAATTCATGAGTAAAGAGGAGATTCTTTAAGTCTCTGAGAAGCAAAATATCTGGTAAAGATGGCTTACCAGCCAATGGTGTGGAGAGTGCATATAGCTGTGGCCAAGAGTTCCAAATGGAGTCCAGAAGATAAGATTTTGAGCCTTTAGAGGAAGGCACAGCTCTCAATGTGGATCGAGTTCACAGAGACATAAATGTAAGCACAGGAAAAGCAAGACAAAGGCATTAGAAATTGTGTTCACCGCAGCCTCAAGGTCAGAATAAGCAGAAATGAAACCATTGAAGCTAGCTTACCTTATGCACAGTAGAAGAAAGCAAAAAACACAAGGCGAGCTCTCTCATAGAGCCTTCAATGGAACCCGAGTTCGAGCCCATGATGGACCAAGCAAGCCGAAAACACAGGAATGTGAATAAAGTCATAAAGAAGGGCACTCTAGTCGTGGCCTTAATGGCCTTTCGTTTTCCCGAATGAAGTGAAGGAACTTCAATACTCTAAAGCAAGCTTACCCAGATGAGATTCAACTGACTAAAGAACGTGGGGAAGATTCCCAAGGCACACGAGCTCGTTTTCGACACAATCATGGTGGCATTTTCTTTCCAAACAGAGCTCTTTTCCTCAAAGTCACGAGTGCAAAATGAATCATTTTTAGGGTTTGGCATTCTTTTCTCAATCCCTAATTCCAGCAACATCATAATCATCCAGAATGTTCGGTCAAAGCACGTGGAGAATTTTGAATGGAGGCCGAAATTTATAATCTTTGCATTGTGATTTATCAAAGTTTGAATGTTGATATTTGAAGGGGGGCCGAAATTCCTAAGTTGGTCGATATGTTAAGTCTTTTAAGACTTATTTCATGTGTTTAGGTTAGTTTAAGTCTTTAAGACTTTTCCTTTTGCCTTAATGAAATATGAAGGTTTGAATATTGATTATCAATTAAGGGTGAATAGTGAATGCTTTATGATCTAGAAGTGATTATTTTTATCACTTAGGGTTTGCTTTCTCATTGAAAGGTTAATGATCCATTTAGGGTTCTTTGTTTCTTTTGATTGATTTTAGAGAAATCAATGAGAGTTTTGATGAGAAGAAGATAATTATGTAATATATTTTATGATTTTGTGAGAAAATCAAATTATTGTAATGGAGAGATAGGAAGCTTTTCTTTTTTGCAAAGATTTTTAATCTTTAATTGCAAAAAATAGACAAATTGTGCAAATATGCAATCTTGTAAAGCAGAATCGGAAACAATATCCTATAAATTGTTTTATGATTTCTTGCTATTTTTAGCAGATTTTTGTTGACTTTTCCTCTTGGTCGGATTTAAGACCTATCTTGGAGAGATAAGGTGTTTTTTGAGCTTTAAAAGCAAATTCAACCTATTTTTAGAGGCTTGACAGTGTGATCATAAAAGCGTTGTGCTTTTTTCTGCTTTTATGTAGTTTTTGAGACAGTTTGAAGCCTTTTTCCTTGAGCTTTTTTCTGAGCTCGGATTAGGGGTTTCTTGAGAGTTATTCCTTTCAAAAGACTTAATCTTTTTAGCTCTCCTTCTCAGTTCAGATCGGGGTTCCTGCTCATACACATCTTGAGTTTGTGAACATATTTTGTACTCGGTTTCAAATTATGGCATTCTCCTTCAGTTGAATAAAGACAACATTCCTACTTCTCATTTTTGTGTCCATTTGTAGTTTCAATTTGATTTTATCTTGTGATTTCTGTTTACAGAGTCCTTGTTTTGTCCTTAAACTATAATTCTTAATGCAGAAAGTTCAGAATACAAGTTGCATGCTGTGCTTCAAGTTAGGTGTTCATGCAAATTATTCATGTATCAATTGTTCATGAGAAGTTGTGAAATATTGTGTTTTTCTGAAAACTGTTTTTGAGGAAGAGATCAGAATCATCATTGAATCATTATCAGGTTTTGAAATTCATCTGTTAGTAATAGGTTTTAGTTTTTAGTCACCTTTTTATCCCTTTCGTCAGAAGTTATTTAGAATAGGATTTATCATTCGGAGAACCAACTCACTCTGGAGATTCCTCCTTCGCTCAAATCACCCACATCTAAAGGAGGTTTCCATGTTTTAGTAGATTGTTGAATATTGCATTCAGTAGGGTGCAAATCTATTGACAATAGTTACCTAATAGGGTTGATAAATCCAAAGAAATTAAGAGAGATAGAAAGATTATTGTGAGGGAATTATAGAGAGTTGTTTTTGATCTTGAGAGTGCAAGAGAGCCAAGAGAGTTTCCAAAATAAAAGATTAGTTTCAAAATGAGAAGAGAAGGGAAGATGAAGATGCCTATGATTTGTTACAAATCATTTTGAGTCATTTTTATTGATTAGGGAAGGTGACAAGTGGAAAAATGCTTAAAATGATTCTTTGGATGACAAATCATCATGGGGTGCTAGTTCT
>VDFB02213707.1:0-22439 GCA_007258455.2 Sequoia sempervirens
GGTTGGATTAAAGAAGGTGCACAAATATTTGTTGATAAACATTTAAATTAATGTTTGCTTTTGGTTCTAAGTTTGTTGATGAGATCATGATAGATATATTTTCTAATGGATATTTGTAGAGCTGTTTTTGGTTAACCCATACTTTTATTGGCATACTCGCCCGTGCTTGAACCCCAAAGGTCAAATAAACAATAATAATCACAACAATTTTTTTTAAGATTAACATAACATACAAGTAATACACATTAAGTCATAACATGAATTTCATTTAAGCAGATTCACTAACACATACATCCCTTGGGGTACACGAGGAGTCATTACGAGACTTAGATCCACAAAACGAAAATAAAGAATAAAAGCCAAAGATATAATCCATAACAAAATAAACATTAACAAATATAACACATACATGATAATCATAAGAAACCATGAGTAAGTACAATATATACATAATTAACTCAACACAATGAATAACAACTGCCATGGCCAATAACCACACCGAGTTTAACATTACATTACAGTACAATGCTTAAGAAGTACAATGATACAAAAGTGTTTCCAACATAAATGGAAACCATACACAAGATAACATGATACAAATAAATAGATGAATACAAGTATATAGGCTCCAAGACAAACACAACTTTAGATGTTGCAGCAGTATCAATCCATGCCTCTCACGATCCTGTTGCCAGGGGACCCAATGAGATTCTTAGCCCGTCCACCCGACCATGTGAGTCCGAGACCAGGCCCGTGCTAGGAGCTAACAAAGAAAAGAGACCTCAACCAAGAACATTCAACAGGGAACCACAAGAATCAACATCATACAAAAGTATCATAAAACTCAAGGATTACAAGAGTCAATATAATAACTTAAAGTCACAAATCCCAACACATAAATCAAAGCAATGACCAATAAACAAGTAACCAAAGGATGATCATGAAACACTTCCAAATCAAACTGAATTAATAAACATAATACAATTCAAATTGCAATTAAACAATATAATAACATCATAGCACAGTACCAAAAGAGTACAAGGTCATAAATCAAATATCAATGAGATCATACAAGACCACAAAGTACACCAAAGATGTATCAAGGCAATACTCCATTTAAATCAATATAAGTCCAATCAACAACAATCTAAAACAACTTCCATAATGTACTTCCAGAGGAACACAATAAAGTAAAAATACCTGGGCAACTAGGGGAGAGTGTCATCGCATAGTCCTACATGGGTTATCCTGTGCTCTTCCTCCCAACTGGAGGTGTTGGCCCCCATCTATGGCTGTCATGTGCCCTTCCTCCCAACTGGAGGCGTCGGTCCATAGGGTGACTCATGTGGAGCCGTAAACCCCTCGTGAAGACGAGGTCACGACCTTGCCAACCACGGCCTTCTCAGCCTTCCATTAGTCTGCGGAAGCACTAATGAAGACGAGGCATCCATTTTTAAATCTTATAATGATATTACTACCCAACCCTCCTAAGTTAATTATTAGGTTTTCACTTGATTACCAACTCACTCGTGGGTTATCCTGTGCCCTTCCCCTTAAACGGGGCTCCGGCCCCCACGTGGAGCCACTCTCCCTAGAGACCCAACAACATAAAAAACCAAGGGTTGTACCATCATAATTTGAACAAATAATCACAACATAAAAGCATGCGAGGCATTACCCATCTCGCTAATAAGTACAAAATTAGAGTCTCAACAATTCTCGTACAACCCTTTCAAAATATTGATACTAAAACTCTTGCCACTTCAAGGGCACATAAAAGGAGAGACATTAACCAACAATAAAACAACAAGCCTCTGGAAGACTCACAAAAAAGTTAACACTAGGGTTTCCCCATCAAAGAACTAACAACAATAATTGCAAGGCCACAAGCACTAATTGCGATTCAAATATAATAAGAGAATACATCAAAATAAGATCAACAACTCCATTCGAACAACATCAACAACTTCCATACAAACTAAATCGGAAATCCAAGGGAAACCTCTATTTTCTCCTCTCAGAATACCCATAACTCAAAGAACTTTTCAATTTGTCTCACTAACAACTCAAACAGAACCATCAATCATGACAATGAAAACATTAACCGATTTACCACTTAGGGTAAAGAACAATAGAAAACATATGGGTTCCCAATGAATAGCAACATAAATCAAATGACAAAGGATTCCTTGAATCAAAATTAATCTCCAAAGGCATTCACACCAACATGGAACCATCCAGAAACAAACCTTCAACAATAGAGGTAAAAGCATGCAACAAGATACCCATACAGTTGGTAAACAAATGACCTTTGTCAAAATTAACAACCATGACAACAATATAATCAAAATAATAAAAGTGGGAAGACTTCATTCCATAAGAAGCATAAACTTATCACAACCAAGCATGCATAAGTATCCAATAAATTCCATCACGAAAACAATTAATAAGACCCCCACAACTCAAGAATTCACCACGCAGGGTTAAACGAATAACAATACAATTTAAATTAAAGAGGATTCCCAACTCACGCAAACTCAAGGAAATTTCACAATGAAAGGTCCATCAAATCACTCATAAATCGACACAAACCCAACGGAATAAAAATCATTTTTGAAAACCAAGCAAATGTAAAGAAGGACACATCCAATTGGAAACATCAAATTAACCCTTAAACATACATATACATTCAATGCTAATTCACTAAAGAACGCCAACTTTCAAATACAATTTATACATTTGCATAACAAGATGTAGTTCATACAACAAAAGAGGTTCCAATACATACTTCCTCCATAATCCAATAATTATAAGTCATCGAATATGTTTTACTAAGGACTAATAGAAATAAATCCCATTTCATGTTCTCTACAACACAATTATTCAAAATATTGACTTAATAGTAATAATCTCCATGACACAAAATTAGAATACGACGATGTTATTATATGAAAATATACTTTAAACTAATGGCACTAACTTAACTAGATAAAATATCACCTATAACGTTATTACCTAGTATAATCACCATACCCCACAATTATCACAAATATCTACATAAAGATCAATTAACACTACTACCCTTATATGACCACAATTCTTTTAGTCTGAGGTCAAGAGATGTGGATGATAGCACTAATCCCCCCATTTATATCATTTGAATTACAAACCATTTATTCCATCCTAATAGAGGTATCATTCCTAACTAAAATATACCATAACATAACGATAAGCGTACCTAAGATAAAACTTCATATAAATAAAAGGAGAAAGACTCATTGATCTACCTATATCCACATACCTACATTAGAAAGGACACATAACTTTATTTCCCTATTACCTAGTCTTAGCCTCCACACTTATATTTATTTATTAAGATCAGATAGATAAGTATATTTTCCTCAAAATAATATTACATAATAATATAGACAACTTTTTCTTTCAACTTAGACCAATTTATTCGCTTAATAACTAATTCTCCTTCATAGTAAAAGACTTAAATACTAACATTACATAAATACAAAAGCATGTGAAAAATACAACTTAAAATCAAATACATCTGCTGTGAGAGATTAAAAACGGAATCAGAGAGATTAAAACTTACTATTATGTTTTCAAAAGTGCGTGGTTGAGACAGGCTAATACAAAAATCAGAGAGCTTATTTAATTTTCTAGCTGCAGCTATGATAAGTAACCAAAAGTTTCAGGGAGGTTATTTAATTATGTACAATGCCTCCACTCTAAATGGCGTGATAGTGACAGGTTGCCAAGTATATTAGAAGGTGAATACTGGAATTTGGAATTATCGCCATCTACTTGCATTAATATCATATCCTAACTGTTATCCCCAAGATTGAAAAGAAGGAGACAGGTGAGGTGTAAATACTTGAATTAAGAGTTGAGGAAATACGATACAACTTTTCTTTTCTTTAATTTAAACCTGGCACATTTCAGTTTAGAGGTGAGTTTCCAGAGACGTGTTCAGTTTGAAATTGGGAAGATAAACTTCACCATGGTCAAAGGAAAACTCCCTATCATGTTAGTATATTGACAATATTTATTTTCAAGTGGTGCAACTGCGATATATTAACAAAAGAAGATAACTCGAGATGAAGGGGCATCCATCGAAGTATAATAGCAACATTAAGAAGTTTTGAGTGCCCAAGAAGATATACAAGATAAAGAGGAAGCATTCTCTTGATTTCACTGTCATAAGGTACTGACCTCAGGAAGAAGAGGCTAATTGGCCAAGACATCCGTTAATGACCCAATACCTCTATAGACAAACCTTAACTCGGGAGATCTAAATGGAGTGAGTTAGAGTTTATAAAGAGACTGCTTGAACACTATCATTAAACATTCTATGATGACTTCTATCTCCAATTAATTTCATGCAAACGCATTGGCTGGAATAAGGTCATTTTCATCTTAATAGAGGATATTTTAGAACGATAAAAAAATATTACTCAAATCTATTACTTGTGATGCAAATTTCCTCAGACAGGAATTACAAAGAAAAGGATAGGCATCAAATGCAAAAGAGGATTGATGATAAAATATTAAGTGTTGAAGTCAACTTGCTGATACTCAAGATTCAAGGTAACATATGCAATGCAGTCTAGTTAACATCTTAACTGGATTAAAAATTTTCCTTGAAATGCATGATAAAATTAGCTTAAGGGTAGAGAAACATACATGCTAAAATGATTGTCAGGTATAGAGCTCGATCCTTCGACAGGTATGTCTACATAGTGCTCCCATGATTGTGTTCATCCTATATTTCAAATGAGACCTGCTACTTCACAGTTGATTTGTGATAGAGGCTAGAACTCCCTCCAAAAAAATTTTAGTAAAACCCAATTCAGCGATGGACTCATTATCTTGAAAGGGAACTAATTTTTCCCTTTGATTGTGAAAAAATTGAAAACATATTGTCTCCCCCCCCTCGCCCCCTCCCCCGAGTTGCCTCTTCAATTCTAATTTATGAGTTTCAATGATTGAAATCTTAGCCAAGAAGGTGATGAGACAAAGGAAGATAAAGCGTAAACCAACTTTTCCAACTTCTCTTGTCTTTTACTCTTCCCAAAATCTTATTACGATGTTTTTTTTTTATTATTTATTTATTTTGCAGTAATCTATTCACTTTCCATTTTTCAACTGCTTTCCTTGCTTTTATGTTTAGTTCGAAATCTTATCTTCATGATTTATTGGACATAATGCTTATTTTTATTTATTTATAATATTCTATTAGAATTTATTTCGTCACATTGTTTACCATATTAACATTATTATCTTCACAAGATAATTAACTTATCAATTATAATTAGGTAACAAACTTTTAATGACTTTTCTCGCTTTTACCTTCATTCAAACTTAAGTACAATTTTAATATTTAATCCTCTAATATTTTCTCACTTTTAAATTTATTAATTAAATTTAATCATTAAATGATAGTTATCTTTCCTCATCTAATCCCTTTACTTTAAATAACTAACTTCCAATGATAATTCAATTAATGTTTATTATTGAATCTAATTCTTTATTTAATTCCAATTAAAAAAAGTAACCTTATAATTAAATTAAGTTTATTAATCAAATCCAAGCATATTATTAGTGTTATCTCATAACCTCAAAATTAAATTAAATAATAAAATCACCACATTGTCACGACATTACCAACAACAACTTACTTGACATCAACGACAACCTAAACGGGCACTACTTTTATGGTTTAAAGGTATTCCTCGATAGAAGAGAGAATAAATAATAAGTTATCAAGAATAATAAATATTTTAAGCTTAATTATTTTTTTTAGACAGAAGAAACATTTAAATATTTTGATTATTCATGAGGGGTATAAGTTGTATCATTCCTTTGTAGAAAGCTAATGAAATTTTTACTCCATGTTCAAGTAAATTTTTATTGTATCTCTAGGATACTTAAGGACAATATTGTATTAATCTTTAGTTTTTTTTCCTTTTTATTGTGGTACAAGTTGAGATGACACATGTCCTCAATTGACAGAGTCCTCTACACTCATTTGTTAAATTTGTAATATTTTGGGACCAAAACCTCCCTAATTTGAAGTCCATAATTAGGAAAACATCTAGTTTTTATTTCTATTAAAATGCTTTGGGTTAATGGATTACTTCTTGTGTGTTAAAAAATATGGTCATATGGGACATTTATGTGTAGGTGTTAGTGTTCAAGAAGATTTTCCAAATATTTTACTTATTTTTTGAAATGGTTTATTGTTACAAGGGGAAAAATATATTTTCCACCATGAAGCTATCATCTATCATGGTGAATTCACTATTATGATGGGGAACATGTGAATGCCTTTGTTGTAAGTATGGCAATTTGTGTTGTCATTGATGTCAATAGAACTATGGTGTTGTCATTGATGTCAACAAGTCTATAAGGGAGTTGTTGGAAGCCTATGTTATTGCATTGTTGCTTTGATTAGTTGCATTATGTTGTCATTAGTAAAGTCACTAGTGTAAACCTCTGGTGTCGCTTTGATAAGCTTCTATTTGTGGATGTTGTTTGGTTATGTTGTTGTGTTGCAATTGGTTTGGTGATGATGAGGAAGTAAAGATGATGAGAATATGTCTTTGGTGCTTAGTTTCCAAGTGCTTTTGAGAAAATTTGAATAAAAGAGGAAATAGTGTGGTTGAGAAGTGTTTTGGCCTATAGAGTAGTGTTCTCGTGATTGCTTTGCATTTCTTCTATGTTGAAGATATGCTTGTGCAGTTAAGATATATTGATAAGAGAAGTTTAGATTATGTTAAAGTATTGTGTGTGGTCCGTGAGTCGTCTTTGGATCAAAGGAAGCAACTACTTAATTGCTTAATGGTGTTAACACAGGTTTGGTCGACCTTGGGTGTTTACACTAATTGTGGATATGTTTCAGTGTTTGTGAAAGCGTGAATTAGTGTGTATGAGTGTATTTGGGTCTGAGTTAAGGTGTGTTGTGGTCTTCTTTCATTCCTTTTCACTGTAGGAATGCTTAGTGCTAACCTAATTTAAATTTGCACAGTTGAGGTGCATAGTTGACCTTGTTAATTATTTTCAAGGTTGAAGATGTTATAAATAAGTGCTGAGTTGATGGAGAATTATAGTGTGTGAAGTGCGTAATGCAAAGTCTAGAGTTGTGTAGTGCGAAAGTGCGAAATTTAGTACGAGCTTAATGCCTAAGACCACTAGAAGGAGTGAGCAAAAAGTGTCTACATTGTATAGAGAGTGTGAATGTACTAGTGATGCTGTGGTGGATCTTTCTATTGCTTTGAGATAGATTTCTCATTGTAACAATCTTCTTTCTTCTTCTTTCCGATTTGACAGTGAGCCATTCTTTTCTTTTAGGTAGTGAGCCCTCTGATAGTGAGCCTATTGTATTCATTGTTGCAATTACTTTATATTGTGAGATAATCCTCACCGTGTGTTTTCCCTTCTTGGGTTTTCCATGTAAATCTAGTGTTCTCATGTGTTTGGATATGTTTGCATTATCGTTTCTCATGTTTACATTATGCTAATGCATGATAAGGGTTTAATGGTGCTTAAGCATTTAAGGTTTAATACAAATCTTAATGTTAATGAGGGTTTTGATGTTTTAATGTATAACTAATTCATCCCCCCCTCTTAGTTGTATTGTGCATTTAACAATTGGTAGCAGAGCAAGGTTCCTTAGAAGAAATATTAATCACTTGAGGTAGATCTGGGATGGGGCATAAGAAGGAGGCTCCTGTGATGGATCTGATTATGCATTTCGGAAGACAAGGATGGAATGGTTTTTGGTATCTCTAAGGTTTGGAGTCTGGAAATCTGTTGAAACTAGATATATAGTACGTGTGAATGGTCTGAGTATTGATGATGAGATCAAGGCATATGAGAACAATGGAAAATCATGGTATGCTCTTTTGAGTGGTATTTCTAATTTAGAACTTGTGAAAGTTATGAGTCTTAAAATTGCTAGTGAAATATGGAAAAAGATGGAAAGTATCTATGAAGGAGATGACAAGGTCAAGCAAGCAAAAATGCAAAATCTGAGATGAAGTTTGAAAACCTAAGGATGATAGAAGATGAAGATATTACAAGCTACATGCATATAGTGGACAAAGTTGTCAATTCCATCAGAGGAATTGGAGGAAAACTTCAAGATGATGAGGTGGTAAAGAAGGTATTGAGAACACTTACTAAAGCTTATAGCCATAAGGTTTTTGCTATTGAGGAAATTCAAAATTTGAATACTTAGAGATTAGTTGTTTAATGCATTAGCTACTTTTGAATTGAGAGAGTTTGGTCCAAGCAATGTGAAAAAGGAGACTACTTTTAAAGTTGGTAAAGCATAAAAGAATGAGGGGTCAGATCAAAATGATGTAGAAGTGAATTTTGTAAGAAGGATGAAAAAGGGAACTGGAAAATACAGAGGTAAGTTACCTTTCAAATGCTTTAGTTGTGGAAAGATTGGTCATTATGCTTCAAGATGTTTTGTCAAAGCTTCAAAAGATAGACCTAAGGATAATAAAGGTAAATCAATTAAGAAAAGTTATTATGTTAGAGAGGATGCCAACATATTTGATGATGAATCTGATTATGTAGATGATGAATGCTTGTTCATGGTTCTAAATGTTGGAACTAATTCTGCTAACTTTGAGAGATGTGTAAAGGAAAGTGCTTCGGAAGTAGGTCATAGCATTAGAGGAGCAATGGTGTCTGATTTTCATGCTAGAGATGAGAAGAACAATTGGATTATTGATAGTGGATGCTCAAATCATATGATAGGTGATAAGAGTACGTTTGTTAAGTTTGAGAATTTTGAAGGAGGATTAGTTAAGTTTGGTGATGATACATCTGCTAAGATATGTGGAAAAGGTTCAATCAGTTTTGATGGCAAGCATAATATAGATGATGTTCTTAATGTTAAGGGTTTGTGTCTGTGTTATCGGGTTCACCCCTACTAGCCCCAAGTTCGGGTTAGGTTCGGTTCTAGTGCTAGTACTGGGCTGGTCCATCTATGGGTTTGGCTAGGGTACTGCAAAAACTAGTCTGGTTTGCCTAGGAGGAACCCAAATAATCCTGGGTAGAACCCAAATGAACCGAAGAGAACCCAAATAGAGCCTGCACGCCCAACCGGCCAAAAAGGCACTTTTTTCATTTTTTTAAACATTTTTTGGGTTTGACTTTGACCTATGCCTAAGGAAAGCCTAAAAGTGACCTCTAAATCACTCTAAACACATAAACTACCTCATTCTTATTCATTTGTTTTGTAAACAAGCATTTTCATTCCAAGAGGCTGAGCATTCATTTTTGCTTGTTGGATTGACAAAAGGAGTTGAAGATTGATCATCGAAGCTTCTACAAATGATTGCATTGCCATTCCTACAAATTTGCAAGTGTTCATTGGCTGCGAAAAAGGTTGTTGAAGGATATTTTTGCAAAGAGTTCTTTTTTTTTTGAGCTTTTCATCCATTTTTTTGTTTTACAAACATTGTTTAATTTTATCTATGTTTTTGAACCATTCTTCTATGAATGCACGAAAGATTCAAAAGAGCTAGGTTTTATAAATCAATATATTGTTTTCAAGTTTTTTTAGTTTTGTTTTGAATGTGTTGTTTGCACAAAAAAATTTCCATAGGAATCACAATGTTGATTGGTTCTACCTCTAGCTTTGCAACTAAATCAAAGTTCTCAACAGATCTGAATTCTCCTATATGGAAGTATGTTGAAATGATACAACCGGTTCTACATGGTGGTGATTACATTTGTAAATGCAATGGATGTGATGTTCAATATTCTAGTTCATATTTTAGGGTGAAAGCACGTTTGTGTGGAATACCTAGAAAATGCATCAAAGCTTGCCCTAGAAAAGACAATGTACCTATTCCATCTGAGATAGTCATAGGATACATTATGGAGTAAGAAGTAGCAGATGCATTGGAAGCCCAAAAATTAAATCACCCTTTATTATAAATAATGAAAGTGAATGTTGCCTCCATCTAATTCCAATATTGTAGTAGAAGACAACCCATTTATGGCCACTTTGGATCCTCAAGCTCAAAGTGTACAACCCATTGCAAACAAGAGAAGAAAGGGGCCTTTGTAACTTTCATTTCAAAATGAGAGTAGAGCCATTAGCGACCAAAATGTAGCAAGATGCATATATGAAAATGGAATAGATTTTAATGTTGTTCGTTCTCCATATTGGAAAGAGATGTTGAGAATAGTTAATGAACCTCAAAAGGGTACAAGGGCCCGAGTTATGAGAAGGTGCATGGCACATTATTGGAAAGAGAGGTGACGTTGGTTGAAGATTCATTGAAGCCCATAAGGGATTCATGGGTTGAGATAAGTGTGTCCATTGTTTCAGATGGTTGGAAGGATTCAAAAAATCGGCCTTTGATCAATGCCATAGCTGTGTCCCCTAAAAGGGCAATGTTTTTGAAAGCCATGGATTGTGAGGGGAAAGTAAAAGATGGAAAATTTATTGTTAATATTCTCATTGAAACCAAGGAAGTGGGGACCTCGCAACATTGTTCAAGTTGTAATGGACAATGCCAAGAATTGTAGAGCTGCAGGGTTGTTGGTTGAGGAACGATATTCACATATCTTTTGGACACCTTGTGTGGTCCACTCACTCAATCTTATGCTGAAAAAGATTGGGAATAAAATTTCTTGGATTAAAGAATTGTATGTAGAGGTCGAGGACATTTAGATGTTCATCACCAACCACCACTTGTCTCAAGGGACCTTTAGATCATTTTCAAAATTTTAGCTATTGAAGGTAAGTGAAGTAATATTTACATTTTTTGTTTTCATAATTTTCTTGTGTATTCTAATTGAAATTCTTCTTTAAAGTTTGTTTTTAAATTATAATTATTAGTTTTTAAATTTTAATTTGTAATAGGTTGCAGAGACCCATTTTTCCTCTAACACAATCATCTTGAGGAAACTTGTGAAAGTTAGAGAGCCACTTTCTAGTACGGTGATTAGCCAAAATTGGTCTATATGGAGGCAGTAGCACTGAAAGGGAAACAAAAATTAAGAGGATCATATTAGATAACTCAAGGTGGGATCATGTGGAGTATCTCCTTAGTTTCACCTAGCCTATTTTGAGTATGATTTGCTATACTAACATGGACAAGCCATACATTGGAGAAATATATGATGGTATAGACTCAATGCTTGAGAAGATCAAGTGCACCATAAATGCGAAAGAGTAAGACCCTGAAGAGACTTTCTTCAAACAAGTACCAACAATTGTTGAAGAAAGATGGAACAAAATGACAACTACATTACATCTTCTTGCCTTTGTATTGACTCCACAATACTACAGTAGTCATATTCTTTCTGTGCCAGGAAGGCTTCCTCCATATAGATATTTTGAAGTGATCCGGAGGATCTTCGTCAAAATTTGAAGTTTCTCATTTGTCTCCAGAATCGGCATCACCAGGAAGAGCTCAGAATCCTGACTCCAACGCAACTCAAACGGAGTCGAATGGAGCTATGAAGCTCGAGTTATGCTTGGTCAAACGTCGGTCAACTCAGGGGCTCAGACCAGAAAAAGGTCAAAATTCAACATCATCAAAAGTGGTCAAAATTGACATCAATGCGAAGAGCTCGTCGAGAGCTTTCCAACGGCGTTCGTTTCGCGCAAATTGGAGTCCGCATGAAGGAATTATGGGCAGTCAAAGTTTTGGTCAAAATGATGACGTGGCATCACCAAAACTTGACACTTGGCGGGACACATGGTATGTGACGTGGCAGGAGTAGTGAGTTGGCATAAATAAGGATTAAACCATAATTATTAGAAGAAAAAAAAACGTATGGTTTAAAAATAAAAAAGAAAAAAATAATGAGGATTTAGTGGGATTTGATCCCTTAATCCATGCCTTAAAATCCTTTTTCCTTCCCACTCTTCATGAAAAGGAAAATCCCTCCGTATACATAAATCTTTAAATAAGATTTAATTCTCCTAAATATAATAATCCCTATAAATGAGGATCTTAATCCTTTTAAAATTTTAGAAGCCCGTTACATGATAGTTAAGGAGGCTTAAAATAAATTAATGGCTTTAAAATTATATTGGCATCGGTTGGTTTTGATAAAAGCCAAAAACCGAAATCTCTTATTTTTAAAGTTTTGCCCAAATATTTAAAATTTGTAATCCTCCAATTTGTTAAAGAGGTTGAAATAAAACCTCTAAGGCCCGAGAATAACATGTTAAAGGGCTTTAACGAGTTATTTAAGATTTGAGGATTATTTTAAGGGGGGGATTATTGTTTTCATATGTAAAAAAAGGGAGATTTGTTGGTGTGAATAAATGTCTTGTACCTAGCTAATTCATTCACTAGGTAATTAGGGGACATTCACATGATTAAGTTTATTGATGAAAAAGATTCTTTCTAGAAGTCTTAGTTGGCTTTTCTAGAACTTATCTTATCTAGCTATATTGCATGATTCCTAGGTAGTTAGTTGTCTCATGTCATAGGATTATGACACTTGTCATGATCTTGTCTAATCCTATCTCTCAACCTTTCCTTTATAAGCAAGGCATCTCATGTACACTTGCATTCAAGCAAATCATTCAATCAATATTCAACTATTAATCAATCTTGCATTGTGAAGCAAACATTCTTTCCATTCTCTCTCTTGTGGAAGTGGTTTTGGTCGCAACTGTTCTTGGGGGTGTTGGGGAGTCACCATTTACTCCCACAAGATTATGGGAGATCTGTACTTGTATGGGTAATATTGTAAAATCAATTGGTTAGTAACCAATTGGGGTAATATTGGTGTATAAAAAGGGGTAGAAGGGTAGGATGGAAGCTAAGTGTTGATGGGAGAAAGAAATTTCGTGGAGAAATTTTGCTTGATTTTTGTGCTATTTAGGAGGTTGCTCTTGTGCACTTTGAAGGAGGGTTTGTTAAATTTCTTTTTAAACCAAGGGGAGATTATGTCAACATGTTGTATTGATTTTCTGGAGAAGTAATTGGATCAGTCTACTCATTGGAGAGGGGCTCAGAGACGTAGTTGTTTTTACAACGAACTTCGTTATCAACTTTGTTTGCATCTCTCTCTCTTTCTCTCATTCTGTTTTCATCACTTTGTTATTTCCATTATTTTTATTTATGTTCATGTGTTAATTCTATTGAATCAAGTTGGATTTAAAATTGATCGTTAAGCATTCTTAAAAGCGATTGTCATAGATCCATAAAGAAAATCAAGTTTGGTATCAGAGCTTTGTGTGGCTAGTATTGCAGAATTGGCTGCTAACATGTTCCAGGAAACATCAAGGTGAAAGCGAACTAGAAGAATACAATCCTGAGATCGAAAAATAAAGGACTTTGCCAACAATGGATGAAATTGAAGTTGGGAAAAACATTGAGCAAGAGCTTGACGATAAGTCTTTTCAGCGAGGCTTTCTTGACATGAAGGCTATGGTGGAAGAGCTTTATGTGGAAAAGAAGAAGCGCGAAAAGGGAGATTCTTCGAAGTGAGAAAAGAAGGAAGATTAAAAGGACAAAGGAGGAAAAGATCCAGAAGCTCGATATCCTCCATCTTCCCATTCTTCTTCCTCTTCTACTACTGTTAATCCTTTCAAAAGCAAGTCTAAGCCTATTATTAAATTGGATGTAAAATTTGAATTGCCTAAGTACTGTGGTGAGTTAAATGCCGAAAAGTTAGATGATTAGATCCAACAGGTAGAAGTGTATTGTAGGATTCAAGGCCTAACAAAAGATACTTCTATGATCTAGTTAGCCACTTTCCGGTTGGGAGGTACAACTCTCACCTGGTGGGAGAGTAGGACTCGGGAGGAAATTGATCGCCATGGTAAAGTCAATATGACTTGGATGGAATTTGTTGCTGCCCTTAAAAAATAGTTTTATTCTTTAGGTTATATGCAGCAGTTAACAATGAATTGGCAAACCTTTAGGCAAGGTAAGGGTTAGTCTGTCCAAGATTACACCCATGAGTTTAGAAAACGGGCTATTTCTTTAAATGTTCCATTGTATACTCAGGATACACTACTTAAGTACATAGGTGGTTTGTATTCTTATCTAATACATACTATTCTAATGTTGAGTCCTAGTAATTTGGACGAAGTGTGAGTCCAAGCTACTCATTTAGAGTCAAGGGGTAAGAACACTTTCAGTGATAATTTCTCAAAGAAACCATCTAAGTCTGAGGGGAAGTCTAAGGGTAAAGACAAAGATAAAGATAAAGGAAAAGGGAAGAAGACAACTACAGTTAATCTAAGGAGGGTGATAAGCCCACATGCTCCCATTGCAAGAGAGAGGGGCATGATGATCCGAAGTGTTGGAAGTTGCATCTCAAATTGAGGCCGAAAAGATATGGAGGCAATAAAGGCAAGCAAAAGACTGTTGCAGTGATTCAACAAGATCTTGGATCCGACTTTGGAGATGAAACTCAGATTGTTGCTGCTAGGGTCCAAGGTAAAGGGAGAGGTATAATTCTCTCTTTTGATGCAAATGCAAGTACAAGTAAAGTATCTACTCCTAAATATGATAAACAACATAATGAATTGTTTCATATTCGAGTTGTAACTAAGCACACTAAGATTGACACACTGTTTGATACGGGTTCTCAAGTCAACTTAATATCTGAAGAGGTGGTAAAGAAACTTAATCTAACTACAACACCTCATCTGAAGCCATATCCACTTGGATGGGTTTGCAATGATGCTCAATTGCAGGTAACAAAACAATGTAAATTGAAATTTGCTATCACTGCAAATTTTGTTGATGAGGTAGAGGTAGAGGTAGATGTTGTTCCTCTGGATATTTGTGGGCTTGTGTTAGGGAGTCCTTATCTGTATGACAGAAAATAAATCTTTTATACTGGGGAGAAGTATCATCTCTTTAAGGATGGGATAGAATACATTGTACGTGCACACAAAGTTAAGACTAATCTTGCACTAGTTAATGCTGGTCAGATGAAAAGGTTGGTCAATTCTAGTAAGAACTTTGTATTAATGCTTGTAAAACCCAAAGAGGATGAAAAAGTTGAAGCATTTAAAGGGTGTGATCCAAAGTGTAAAACTGAGATGGTCAAAATAGTTTCTGCTTATGATGACTTATTTCAGGAGCCAAAGGGGTTGCCACCTAAGAGAGAGATACAACATGAAATCCAGTTGCAGCAATATGTGCCTCTTCCAAACATCGACATGTACTGTTTGTCAGTTTTGCAGAATGAGGAAATCAAAAAGCAAGTTCAGGAATTGGTGGAAAAAGGAGTCATCCGTCCTAGTACATCTCCTTGCGGTTCTCCAATTGTGTTGGTTCCAAAGAAGGATGGGTCTTGGAGAATGTGCATCGACTATCGAGCCCTGAACAAGATAACGATAAAGAACATGTATCCTCTTTCCCGAATTGATGTTTTACTTGATCAATTAAAACATGTAGTTTATTTCACTAAGTTAGACTTGCGTAGTGGATATCATCAGATAAGAATTGCAGAAGATGACATTTGGAAAACTTCATTTAAGACAAAATAGGGACTGTTCGAGTGGTTGGTCATACCTTTCGGGCTTTGCAATGCACCAGCTACATTTATGAGAGTCATGAATGATGTCTTTCGTCCTTTTATTGATGATTTTGTCATAGTCTATTTAGATGATATTCTTGTATTCAGTCGAACTTGGAAAAATCATGTAATTCATGTAAAGAAAGTTTTTGATGTATTGAGAAAAGAAAAACTCTTTGTAAAGATGTCTAAATGTGAATTCGCTAAGACATCCTTAGTGTACTTAGGTTATGTCATAGGTGGTGGTCAATTGAAAGTGGAGCCTATGAAGGTTGAAGTTATTGTAAAATGGCCTAAGCCAAGTACAGTTATTGAAGTCAGAAGTTTCTTAGGTGCAGTCTAGTACTGGAGAAAGTTCATTACAAACTTCTCTTACATTGCATCACCATTGCATGCATTGACCAGTACGAAGACAACTTTTCAATGGGGAGATCCACAACAGAACGCCTTCAACACTTTGAAGGAAAAGTTGAGCACAACACAAGTTCTGGCTTTACCAGATTTACACCAACCGTTTGAGATCGAGACGGATGCAAGTGGATTTTACATGGGAGTAGTGCTAATGCAAGGAGGTAAACCAATTTTCTATCACTTTGAAACCTTTTCAGGTGCAGTTATTAACTATCCTACTTATGATAAGGAACTTTATGCATTAGTTCAGAGTGTTAAAAAATGGAAACACTACTTAATGGGGAAAGAAACTGTAATCCACACTGATCACCAACCACTTCAGTATTTGCATTCACAGTCTAAACTACAACAAAGTAGGCACTTTAGGTGGATGGGTTTTCTTCAACAGTTTCATTTGGTAATTAAGTACAAGAAAGGTTCCCATAACAAAGTAACAGATATGTTGTCTAGGCCTCCTGTTATGAATGCTTTGATTATCCTTAAAGGTAGTTCCATGGTACATGAAAGTTTTCAGGAACATTAAACTAATGATGAAGACTTTAAGAAAATCTATTCAGCTCTAATTGCATGAAAACATGTAGAAGAGAAAGATTACTATGTGCAGGATAAACTTTTGTATCACTTGGGAAAGTTATGTATTCCAAAAGATAAACAAGCGCAGGTAATCAGAGCACACACCTCATTGATTGCAGGACACTTTGGGGTAAGCAAAACAATGACTCAATTGCAAAAGTATTGTTACTAGCCTCGTATGCAAGAAACTGTATCTAAGTATATTAGAGGTTGTGTCATGTGTGCAACAAGTAAACCTAGCAATAGGAAATTGGGGTTGTACATTTCATTCGCATCTATCCCGCTCCATGGAAAGAATGCAAGGGTGAAGGAAGGAAGCTCAAGCCGATTCGGTATGGTCCCTTTGAGATCTCGGAAAAGATCAGAACCAACACCTTCTGCCTTAATCTTCCTCCATACATGCACATCTATTCAGTTGTCAATGTTGAGAATATTAAGTTGTATGAGCCTCCAATGATACTGGATGAAGACACAGACATTCAGGTTCCATTAGTTGATGATCTTTCACCGGAGTACATGTCAGAGTTTCCAGAGGATGTCATCGTAGACAGAAAAATCAAGACTTCACAAAGAGGTGAAGTTGAGTACCTCAGAGTGGGACTGAAGGGGATGAATCCAAGCAAGGCAAGATGGATGGAGATTGGTAAAGTGAGGGAACTTTACCCTCACTTAATTTTTGAGTAACTAGCTTTCGGAGGTCCAAAAGCTCTCCAGTGGGGAGGACTGATCTGGAGGATCTTTGTCAAAATTTGAAGTTTCTCATTTGTCTCTAGAATCGACATCACCAGGAAGAGCTCGGAATCCTAACTCCAACGTAACTCGAACGAAGTCAAATGGAGTTACGGAGTTTGAGTTATGCTTGGTCAAACGTCGGTCAACTCAGGGGCTTAGACCAGAAAAAGGTCAAAATTCAATATCATTAAAAGTGGTCAAAGTTGACATCAATGTGAAGAGCTCGTTGAGAGCTTTCCAACGGCATTCGTTTCGCGCAAATTGGAGTCCATATGAAGGAATTATGGGCAGTCAAAGTTTTGGTCAAAATGATGATGTGGCATCACCAAAACTTGACACTTGGCGGGACACATGGCATGTGACGTGGCAAGAGTAGTGAGTTGGCATAAATAAGGATTAAACCACAATTATTAGAAGAAGAAAAAAATGTATGGTTTAAAAATAAAAAATAAAAAAAATAGTGAGGAGGATTTAGTGGGATTTGATCCTTTAATCCATGCCTTAAAATCCTCTTTCCTTCCCACTCTTAATGAAAAGGAAAATCCCTCTGTATACATAAATCTTTAAATAAGATTTAATTCTCCTAAATATAATAATCCCTATAAATGAGGATCTTAATCATTTTAAAATTTTAGAAGCCTGTTACATGATAGTTAAGGAGTCTTAAAATAAATTAATGGCTTTAAAATTTTATTGGCATCGGTTGGTTTTGATAAAAGCCAAAAACCGAAATCTCTTATTTTTAAATTTTCACCAAAATATTTAAAATTTGTAATCCTCCAATTTGTTAAAGGGGTTGAAATAAAACCTCTAAGGCTCGAGAATAACATGTTAAAGGGCTTTAACGAATTATTGAAGATTTGAGGATTATTTTAGGGGGGGATTATTGTTTTCATATGTAAAAAAAGGGAGATTATGGGAGATTTGTACTTGTATGGGTAATATTGTAAAATCAATTGGTTAGTAACCAATTGGGGTAATATTGGTGTATAAAAAGGGGTAGAAGGGTAGGATGGAAGCTAAGTGTTGATGGGAGAAGAAAATTCCTTGGAGAAATTTTGCTTGATTTCCGTGCTATTCAGGAGGTTGCTCTTGCGCACTTTGAAGGAGGGCTTGTCAAATTTCTTTGTAAACCAAGGGGAGATTATGCTAACATGTTGTACTGATTTTCTGGAAAAGTAATCGGATCGGTCCACTCATTGGAGAGGGGCCCAGAGACGTAGTCGTTTTTACGACGAACTCCGTTATAAACTTTGTTTGCATTTCTCTCTCTTTCTCTCATTCTCTTTTCATCACTTTGTTATTTCCATTATTTTTATTTATGTCGTATGTTAATTCTATTGAATCAAGTTGGATTTAAAATTGATCGTTAAGCATTCTTAAAAACAATTGTCATAGATCCGTAAAACAGATCATGAAGTGGCTAAAGGGTACAAGGAAGGATTCATGAGACTCTTCCCTGATCCTGAATTGTGAGGTGTGGTCACAAATGAGTTCATTAATTTTGTGTACTCAAATGGTCAAGGTGTTGATGCTCTTCGTGATAGGTTCTTAAAGGATGCTCATAGTTGGTGGTACTTCATGGATAATACTTCCAACATTTGCAGCCCCTTGCAATCAATTTTTTATCACAACTAAGTTTAATAAATTTTTATATTGTAGTTTTAAAAGTTTCATTTATTATTTTTTAATTTTTTTTAATAATATATGACTTTAATTATTTAATTTGTCTTCATAGGTTGCTTGTTCATTTGTATGTGAGGAATTGGAGCACATATTCTTTTGTCCACTTAGTAAAGTGCAATAAATTGCTCTCAAAATGATAGAACTTAGTATATGTGCATTCCAACTTGCATCTCCTTTCACACAAACAATGTGACTACAAGGAAGGGGAGACGAAGTTGTGGGATATAGAGCTAAAGGATACTAATTTGGATGTTTCCTCTTCCCACCATATTACATATGAGGAGTCAGATATCTAGTAGCAGCATGGGTACGATAGTAGTGCCAATGACAGTGCCATTGACACTGCTTGTGATTCATCTAGTCTTCCTACATCATCTATGGCAGTTTTTTTTGTTTATATGACGTTATGTGATATTCTAATCCCAATTCATGCTTCTAGGCTACACAAACACACATATATAAATTTTTTACATGTTTTTTGTACTAACGAACCCAAAACCCAAAATTGTTTTTAGCCAAACCAGAAAACCAAACTCCCAAACTTGAACCAAAACTAGTACGAGAACTAGCTACTTAGGTTTGCATCATAACCTTTTGAGTGTAGGAAAAATTTGTAGCGAAGGATATAATATTGTGTTTCAAGACAATGGCTGTGAGATCAAAAAGGCTCTGGAACTGTTTATCAACTTAAGGGTACAAATGGTCAATGCTTTATGACTTAGATTAATGAAAGTTGGTTATGGCATATAAGAATGTGTCACATCAACTTTGATAACCTAGTGAGGATCAGTTCAATTCAAGCTGTGAGAGATCTGCCAAAGATTACAAAGCCTATCAATGCTATCTGTAAGGAATGTCAAATTGGGAAACAAGCAAGAAAGAGTTTCAAAGTTAAAGAACAATCTAGTACCGGTCCTTTGGAGTTGGTGCATATAGATCTTTGTGGACCTACTAGAATCAGAAGTTTTCAAGGTGATAGGTATTTCATACTATTAATTGATGATTATTCTAGAATGACTTGGGTTACTTTTCTCAAAGAAAAATCGGAAGCTCTAGATAAGATTAAGACATTCAAAGCTATGGTTTAGAATGAAATGGATATGAAAATAAAATGTTTAAGATCTAACAGAGGTGGAGAGTTCACCTCCAGTGAATTTAACACCTTTTGTGAAGTTTATGGAATAAACAGGCATCTATTAGCCCCTAGGACTCCTTAGAAAAATGGAGTGGTTGAAAGGAAGAATAGGACTGTTCAAGAAGCAACAAGGACCATGATGAAAGAAGAAAACCTACCGAAGGTCTACTGGAGAGAAGCAATTCATACTGCAATGTATATTCTTAACAGAGCACAAGCAAGGACAAATAGTTCAAAGAATCCCTATGAGTTGTGGTATGGAAGAACCCCTACTGTGAAATATTTTAGAATGTTTGGAAGCAAATGCCATATCAGAAGAGATGAAGAAAACTCAGGAATTTTTTTTTACACAATTTGATGAAGGAATTTTCCTTGGATGTTTTACAAAAAGCAAGGCTTATCAGTGCTACAACAAAGGATGAAAAAGATTGAATTGAAAGTGCAAGTGTCAAGGTAGATGAATACTTACACAAAAATTCAGTGATGATAGATAATATAAGTAGATGAGTCCTCTTGCAGAGAAGAAGAGAAAGATGATGGTAAGGAAAAAGAAGTGAAGGTTAAGCATGAAGAAGCTCAAGAAAGGATCCCTAAAACCCCTAAGTATGTGTAGAAGAATCATTAAGAAGATTGGATCATTGATGATAAGAGTAGAGGTGTGTTGACAAGAAGGAAGGCTGCTATTATAGAAGAACAAGTAAATTTACATTCCAAAGTTGAACCTAAAACAGTGATTGAAGAATGCAAAGATGAATTTTGGATCAAGGCTATGGAAGAAGAGCTGATGCAGATTGAGAAGAATCAGACTTGGGAACTTGTCCAAATACTGGCAAACAAGAATGTGATTGGAATGAAGTGGTTGTTCTGAAACAAGCTGAATGAGAGTGGAGAAGTGGTGATAAACAAGGCAAGACTTATATGTAAAGGTTACTCACATGTAGAAGGAATATATTTTGAGGAGACATTTGCTTCGGTGGCAAGAATGGAAGCTATTAGGATGTTTTGACTTTTACAACACACAAGGATTTCAAATTTTATCAGATGGATGTGAAGTCTACATTATTAAATGGTGAGCTGGAAGAAGAGGTTTATATTGAACAACCAGAAGGCTTTCAATTATCAGATAATCCTGATATGGTCTATAGATTGAATAAGGCATTATATGGATTGAAACAAGCTCCTAGAGCTTGGTATGCAAGATTAGATAAGTACTTATTGCAACAAGGTTTCAATAAAGGTACCACAGATAGTAATATTTATTTCAAAGTTGAGAAAGATCAAATTTTGATTGTAGTTGTGTATATTGATGACATAATTTTTGGAGGAAATGAAGTTATGTGCAAGAGATTTGCAGAAGAGATGCAAAATGAGTTTGAGATGCCTATTTTTGGGGAGATGAATTTCTTCCTTGGACTTCAAATCAGTTAGATAGAAAAAGGTATATTCATTTCACAATCAAAATATGTAAAGAAAATTTTGAAGAAGTTTGGGACGGAAGACTCTAAACTTGTATGTACTCCCATAGTTACTAGTTGCAAATTGAGTAGGAATGAAGAATATCCTAAGGCTTATTAGAGCAAGTACAAATCAATGATTGGAGGACTGCTTGGAGGAATGCTATATTTAATTGCTACTAGAGCGGATATCATGCATGTAGTTTGTCTTGTGGCTAGATTTCAAGAAGATTCCAAAGAGTCACATGTGACATCAGTGAAGAGGATATTCAGATACTTGAATGACACTCTAGAACATGGTTTGTAGTATCCAAATGATACTAATTTCTCTCTGAGTGCTTATACAGTTGCAGATTGGGTAGGTTGTGTGGATGACCAGAAGAGTACAAGTGGTGGTGTGTTCTTTCTTGAAAGAAGATTGGTGTCTTGGCTAAGTAAGAAGCAAGATTCAATGTCATTATCTATTGCAGAGGTAGAATACATTTCTGCAGCGTCATACTGCACATGTGCTATTGATGAAGCAAACTTTGAAGGATATCAGAGTGGTATATGATGAACCTATTTCTATCTTATGTGATAATACAAGTGCTATCAATATTTTAAAGAATTTGGTAATGCATTCAAGGACAAAGCATATTTCAATCCGATATAACTTTTTGAGAGAGAAGTTGGCAGAGAATGAGGTAAAGTTGGAGTATGTGCCCACTAAGGATAAAGTTGCTAATATCTTCACAAAGGAATTTCCTAAGGATACTTTTGAGTATCTTTAGGAGAAGTTGGGGGTTATTACCCCACCTTATAACTAGATGCATAAAGGTATGCATTAGTCTAGTAGATTTCAAAATTCATTGTTTGTTCTGGATTGATGTTGGATGCTACCTCTCAGGGAGAGTAGGTAGTGGCATTTT